>JAQGBX010001274.1:0-26107 GCA_034698745.1 Megaphyllum sjaelandicum | reverse complement strand
TAAGTTATGGATGCGTGCAACGAACGTTCTGGAATAATTAATATAAACTATTGATTGCACTACTATAGACAAACGAGCCGAAAGTTGCTAAGAAGTGCCGTAACATTTTTGAATACTTCGCAGAAAACGGCCATTTTTAAAATCTCCACAGAACGAGAATGCGAAGTCAGTGTTTTGAGAAAACCACAAATGGTCATTAAGTTTCAGTTAAATTATTGAAGATTAAGCTGGAGTATCTCGGATTAGCTTGACAAAAAAAAAGACACCGGGACTGCAATTTTTCAAACGTAGAACTACATTTGGGGCTGCATTGTAAATTATGACGTCATCTTCAGTATTTAAGGAATAACAACATCATCATAAGTTAACATATGACGTTAACATCTGCATTTTAATGAATGATGTCATAATCAGAATTTCTATAAATAATGTCATAGTCAGAATTTCTATGAATGATGTCATCAGCAAGAAACGTATTAATTACGTAAATAAAAGGTTTAAGAATATCATCATTGGAAGTGTACTGGATGACGTCATCAGAATTTTAATCGATGACGTCATTAATGTAATTAGACGTTTAATGGCACATTCTTTCGAACATTTAATAAGGCATTTTTCTATCCATTTAAAGCTGGCATTGTTTCGTATATTTTAATCGCACATTTTTGTCAAACATTTAATTGAACATTAAATCAAACTTATTGTTTTATTTCCGAAAACATCGGCATTTTCCCAGGAATTTAATCGTGCAATTTTTTCGGACATTTAATCGGGCATTTCAATTTGTTTTTTCAGGATATACAGTATAAACGGACATTTAATCAGATGTCCTAAAAAGTCTGATTAAAGTAATTCGCACACAATGAATTATATCATAAATGTTCATCTTCAAGTGGTCGGAATATAAATCAGAATAATAAAACAACACGACATACATGTTAGTTATAAAGTAACTTTGGTCGTGGTGAGTTTTATTATTCTGAATTACTGTTTGTCATCAGAATTTTAAGTTGATGACGTCATTAATAAAAATCTCTTACTTTTCGGACATAGTTTTTTTGAAGATTTAATTTGGACTTATCTCTAAAGATTTAATCGGACATTTTTTGATCAGTTAATCGTACAATATTTTGATGATTTAATCGTAAAAGTTTTTGATGAATTAATCGTGAAAGTTTTTGATGAATTAATCGTACAATTTTTTGAAGATTTAATCGTACATTTTTTGAAGAATTAACCGGACATTTTCAGGACATTTAATAGGACATCCAAAACTCTATATTAACACCGTAAGTCGGGGAAAGACGTAGTTCTACATGTACGTCAAAATTAAGTAATACAGAATTGATATTGATATCAGAATTGTTTCTGATGCAGAGTAAGACATTTATTAAGAGGTCGAAGAACTATGCTGAAGATAAGACGCAAAACTGTTTTTCATACAGTTTAAGGGAAAAAATATGTTTCTATTCATCGGTGGCACTTCCGGAAATGGTCAATTTGCAGGGGGCAACTAATCCATGGGTCATCCGAGAAACGTGACACGCTTGTCAAGTGTGTGTGGAATGCTAACAAATGGGTGCAAACATGTCCATTGGGAAAAGAAAATAATAAATGGATTAAATGTCTCCATCTTGATTAATGAAATATCTTTTTTCCCGCGGAAGTGTCCCACATAAAAGACTGTTTGCTCAGTGAAAGTAAACGCGACTTTTGCTCACGTCGTGTCTTTATGCATATATTCGATAACAAGAGTTGAAATCAATGGATTGAAGAGGATGTCTTGGAGAATGGCCCCAAAAAAAGCCACTAAAATCCAATGTGGAACTTTTAGGATATTACTGACGCGTCAAAGGGTCATTCCAGCGACAAGAACCTCCCAAGAAGCGTGGGCCTGATCTGACGTCAGCCTAAGATGCATAAGTGCAAGACAACCAATGACTGATGATGGCGATTATCCATAAAAAATGGACAACTTTTCATCACGAAAAAATGTGCTGAATTTCAAAAATATCTTGGGAACATCAAATCGATGAGCTAATTTTTTTTAAAGAAATGGATTTAGTACTCGTGGCACTTTTTTGCTGCCAGAAGTAAACTTTGGCACTTCAAAGAATGGGCCACGCATTACATTTGTTGAATGCTCGTAAATAAAAATTGAATTCAGAAATGTCATGAATTTCAATATAACGTCCAAGATCAAATTAGTTGTGCACAGCGATTCAAGGAAACACCCGTTATTTCGAGCGTTTTAGAAAAATCGATAAAATGCAAATACTTGGATAATTTAGAAGTGACACTGCACTAAGTCGTATCAAGATATGTTTTTTATCTGAAGCAGATTTTACGACATTCAATAATACCGAAAAACACATCACAAAATTAATTTGGTTTTATTTACTTGTATATTCAACATTACTTTATCGAATATCTACTTTTAATCAGACTTTGATTAGAGATAACAATAAACCAGGGTCCCCCCAGAAATGTTTTTAAACAAATTTCCCTGACCAGGACATTGTTAAAATTGACATATGCCAATATTACCCACCTTATTGCAAAATCTATACACGGGACAATATTCAATATTTTGCAAAATCTACTAATGATAATTTTGAAAATTTTACAACATTAGCATGAGATTTGTCTTCGGTAAATGTTGAATGTCTTTACAACAAATTTGTACTGACAATTTTTTTAAAAGTTTGCAAATGGGCCCTGAGTTAACCACATATAAGCAGTAATTTTGGATTGTTGAATTTTCCTGACTTTTTCAAAATATGTCACTAGCGGAAAAACACGGCCTTGCCCGGGTAAAAATTAAGGTTTGATTTTCTAACCCCTTTTATGCGATCAGGAGTTAGATTTAGCTATCCTTTGTCTCCAAAAGATGGCGCTATATGACCTGGATACACCCCGAATGGGGGACGGGAAACTAGTTTGACAGTTTTATGGCCCGGGGCAAATTAAATAATTTATGGCCTTGGAATTCCCCACGGAGTTCACGCTCCTGGTGGGGGGGGGTGCCATGAGTGGCCAATCCTATGGATGCCAACCTCAATTCCTCTCAGACTGCCAGTCAAACATGGCGTCGTTTTCTATTTTATCTATGTATATACTGTATATACATGTAGATTCTTCCCTGACTTTTCCAAATATTTCCAAGTGCCCTGACTTTTCCAGGTCTGGGAACCCCGCCTTATTATAGCATTAACACCAAACGAAACGAATAATTCCCATTTCAGTACTAAATTTTACTAACGCAGTCAATCTTCCACTGCGAAGGGTACTGAGTTGAATTGAATTGAAAAATGATTAACTTTTTTTCAATCCACGCAATTCATACGTTTCAATTATTGCAAGATGAATTGCAATGAATCCAAAATTCCAAAGAATTGCTTTCTATTGGAATTTTTACTACGCATCTCGCATCTAAACATGCGCAAGTCAAAGGTTATTGCACTTCCGGGGGAATGAAATCAACTTGAAAAGGGCTTAAAACCTCTCGGTGAAAAATAAAATTCCAAGAATGATTCTTTTCTTCACAAATCGTAAAAAAATGGCCGTCTCGGTGCTCGCATATGGCGCTCCATCCGTGCAAACGCGTTTTTAATCTGAAAGCATTCATCCATTGTTCCCCATGCACACCCCGAAACGCTTATCTGGAAGCAGATGTTGGAGGATTCTCGGAAAAATCTATTTGTTTTCCCGCACAAACTTCACTTCCTCATCCGTGCATCTTTTCCTTGGAAAAGCAGACGTTGACTTTCGGAGTCAACGAACGGCTCGTCGGAAAATATACGGGATTTTCCCCCATTACAACCGCCGTTTATATTAACTCTTGAAGTTCTATTTATCGTCGGCCAAAATGCATTTTGCGCGGTGCCTCGCGAGTATATTAATCAAAAATTTAATAAAGCCCGAGTTAGCGTCAATTATAGATTGCATTAAACTGACTATACGTGCGCTTTGTATAGTCTACGGAGCGTGCGCAACGTGACTGAGTGAAAGTGAAAAAAATATGTTTACTTTCACAGCCAAGATAACATCGTTGAGTAAACGGACATAGGGGGCGATAACAAGCTGCGAAAGATGGCGCCCTATTTCATATTTTTTATGTTATTAAAGAAAAACAGTTTCATATGGTTTTATTACGGCAGAATTGTCTTTGGTCAGGGCACCACATGTATGCGCGGAAAGGTTTCATTTTCGAGGTGTTGTATCTTGAATTTAATTTAGAAAGTTTGGACATGTGTATTATCAAAAATCATATAGCCTACTTTTTTCAATAGTCATTTTTTACACGGTCTCGTAATAAAATGGTATGAACTATCATGTCAGTTACCTTAGTTCCCAGATTTTGGTATAAAATGTAATAAACTAATGTTTGTAGAGAGGGATTAAACCCGTCCTCATGAAGCAATTTGTTCCTTGTAATAATAAAGTACAACAGGGTTCCCCCAGTAATTTCATATTCACCTTCCCTGACTTTTCCAGGTTTTTAAATACATTTCTCTGACCAATGACAATGTCAAAACTGACATACATGCATGCATGTATACCAACGTTATCCACAATTTTTTTTAAATCGGCTTATCATGTCGCACTATTCAATATTTTGAAAAATTTACTAGTGTCAAGTTTGAACATTTTTCAAAATTATCGTATGTATATAATAATTTTTAAGAAGAAGTTACAAAATTTGCATGACTTTTTTTAATGTTGCAAATTTCTATTTGAATAATGTTGAAAATGGCAAATTTCTCCCCGGAAATTGTTAAAATTTTTGCAAATTTGTCCTGGGAAACTGAAAAATTTTGCACATTTGTCCTCTGAAATTGGTAAACATTTTACAAATTTGTCTTGGGGAAATTTGAAGAAGTTTGCAAATGTAACCTGAGCGAACTACGTGGAAACATTAATTTTCGATTGTAACAACAAATACTTCGTTATTTTTCCAAGGCTTTTACAAAATAAGTCATTCTTCCCTGACTTTTCCAGACATTTTCAAGTTCGCTCACTTTCCCAGGTCTGTAAGAGCTAGCCCTGTTACATTATCATTTTATGACAATCTATATACTGCATATTTTCCTTACTCCCCATATTTTGGTACCGGTATAGCATAATAAATTTCACATTTTTATAGAATGCATGAAACCTTATATTTTTCACAGTAGAAACATAGGCCTACTAAAAGAACACAGCTGTATAGCATATCTACATATAGATCATAGAACGACCTATGAAAAGTTAATTCAACCTAAAAAAGCGCATCAACAAACGATTCTCCCCCTTTAAAGTCCCCTTTATACTGCGGAAATATAGTACAAAAACATTTCCATGATTATATTTGTCCCGTACGTCTGTTTTTATTGGCATCTAGTTGATACTTGGGATTTCCACGAGTATTCAACTGATAAAGTACATGTATATGCGACGAATAAGGGCGGATTATCTATTTCGTATGAACTCACTTGAAAGTACATGTACATGTCCAACATAAATCCAGGCCCAAAAAGCTGACAAAATATTTATTTATGTCATTAACCTTTGACTAACCGGCACGGATACAATTACAAAGACTGCGTGCAATAAAATACATTAATTGCACCCCCGGTGCTTGTATTAAGTACGATATTAATTATTTATGAGGGTGATGTCAAACTGGGAATATTCTTGGGGGTAAAATATTCTATAAAAAAGACAAAACCTGGTAAATGTATACTTATTTTTTGAAAAAAAGAGTAACGCCCAATAACGCCCAAAAGGCCTGCAGGAACTACCCCTAACAATTAATCCAACGTGCCATTTTGTGAAATGCGCTGAAAATCGGAAACCAGGCTAGCCCTTATTTATAAATTATTCAAGCAGCCAGAATTTGCATCATGAAAATGTTGCGAGTTAGGTATGCGTCCAAATAATAAACGACCTCAACAACAGAGTATAATGTAGCTAAATCATGCGAAGGTCGATATACCATTTTTATAAACTTAAGCATCTTTGTGATCCAGCAATGTTTTCAAACATTGAAAAGCAAACCCATCATTGGATTAATGTTCCATCTTAGGTCATTGAAAATCGACTCCTTGTTTAACCCAATGCTTTACCGAGCTTCATTTTTCCATTTGGGTCAACACAGCGCGCCATAGTCATTTCGAGCAAATTGAAGGACTTTAAAATTGATACCATGAACGTTGAGTAAAGATACATGTAGTTATGGAATAGAATAGTGAGGAAGATTATACAGCAGACCGAAAACACTTCAGTGTTATTATCTATTATATGGCGCGAATGAACCTGCATAAATTGGACGTAAAAGCTTTCAAAAATGAACATAATCTTTATTTATTTATACATAATCACCTATTATATCGCGTCCTCCATACAAACGCAAAACGCTGCACTCGAATTGCATTAGGACCTATTGTACTCTTCAATACAATTAAAACTCCATCAAATACTTTTTAAGTAAGCTTCGGATGAAGGTAAATGCACTCCGCATTATTCCGGGTCGTTATAGCAAAATGGGAGCGCGTTGCAATATTTTAATGCGGTAATTAATGAGCAGTTCTTGGTGCCCAAATCGCCCAACTAAATACGTCTAATCTTCCCCCGCGATCATATTAAAAGTGAGCAATAACTTAGCGCAGTCTGGAAAAGTAAGACCGTACTTAGACGTCGACGTGACAATGCGGAAGCAACTGACGAATCATAAAACACCCCCAACCACAAAATTGATTTTTGGACTGTGAAATATGGGGACTCGAAGAAATGATGTTTTGAAGAAAAGCATGCATGGGCCTAAATGCGCCGTAAAATGTTGTTTTTATGACGGTACTGCAAACTGCGGAACATTTAAGTTTCCAGTAAATGCAAATGGACACGAATTCTGCTCCATTTTGTCCGAAGAATCGACACGTACAGTATACACTGTACTATATGTACAATGTACGAGATGCGTTCACCAATTTCTATAGCATAACATACTTGTATTTACAATATCAATGCATCTTAGTGGAAAAAAATGTTTGTCAATTAAATCTCTCTTAACCTCAATACACTTCTCAAATCTTTTCTGAACCAACTTTAGTCCCTCCAAATAAAATTCTGTCTTATACATTGCAAACCATGCTTCCATCGCCTCCTTTCACTCCGATTCGTCCTGAAAAAGTCGCTAGGAAGATATTTCCCCCCAACTTTACGAACATGAAAAAGTCTGAAAGTTATTCATTCTTTCAAGTAACTGGAGTTGTAACAGTTGTATCCATTTCCATTTTACAAATGTTACATGTATTTACAAAATTTTCAACAGTTTCCGAGGATAAACTTGGACAGTTTCTAAACAGTTTATGATATCACTAAAAATGTTGAGAATGTCATCATCAGAAGCGCAATGGATGACGTCATCAAAACTTTAATCGATGAATTGCACAAGTTCGTCTGCTTAAACTGTTTAGAAATTGTGCAAATTTGCCCTCGGAAACGGTTTTAAGTTGATAATGCCAATAATAAAAAAATTCTATTCTTCGGACATTTTTTCGAAGATTTAATTGGACATTTTTTGAACATTTAATCGAACATTTTCAGGACATTTAATCGGACATCTAAAACTCCACAATTAACCGCCCCTTTAAGTCGTGGAAAAGACGTGTAGTTTACGTACGTCAAAACGTTTTTGTGCATGAATACACATCTAGTAAACGTGAATATATTTGCCTTGACAAGTTTTGGTTTTTATGCAATAGTGAAGGTTAACAGCTCTCGTTCAAATATTTAATTAGGGGCGTGCGCTTCTGCATGTAGCCCACGCTGATCCAAATATGGAAACAATGCCAGTGGTCAATGTCATCAACATAACCAATGGCCTATTGCACGCATATTCACTCATAAAACGAGCCTGATAAAATAATTAACAGTAAAAACATCAAAGAATGTATGGCATTATAGAGTTGGAATTACCAATGAGCTCCGCATTGTCCTGTTTTAGTATTCCCAAATGTAAACAAACCATACAAGCGTACACATCCCATGAACCAAGTCATAAAATTAACAACGCCGGCTTTATTATACCGAATAACTGTGAATGCAAAAAAAAATGCTCCATCAAATATGTTTGAATAAGAATGAAACCTTATTCAACCTCCCTGACTTTTCCAGGTTTTGGAACAACTTTCCCTGACCAAAGGCAATTTCAACATTGATATATGCCAATGTTATCCATGATTTTTCAAACTCTACACAGGACAATATTCCATATTTACTAATGACAATTTTGAAAAAAAAAATTCAAAATTAACATAGGAAAATACTGAAATTTTTACAAAATTTATTTGGAAACTGTTGAAAATGTTACGTGTACTAAAAAATAGTCTAAAATTTTGCGTATTTTGACTGGAAAATGTTGGAAATCTTAAATATTTATATTACGAAAATTGTTGACGTTATACAATTGTCCTCGGTTTAAAAAATCAAATTAATTGTGCTTGAAAATCATGCAAATTTGTGTTCGTAAAACGTGGAAAATTGTTGAAAATCTTGCAAATTTTTACTGGGGACATTTTGAAATGTTTGCAAATAGTCCCAGAGTTAACCACGAAGAAGTACCAGGTATTAATTTTGGATTGTAACATTAATACGTTGAAATTCCCTGACGTTTTCAAAATAAGTCATTCTACCCTTACTTTTCCAGACATTTTCAAGTTCCCTGACTTTTCCAGGTCTGGGGGAATCCTGTAGTGTTCCTTATCACCTAGTATACTGTACATGACTTATCCAAGTAGAACAAGGACCCTCTCTTCTAGAATAATTGGATTAATGCGGCTTAACGCATTTCTGAAACTCAACTATTACTCGAGGTTGGTATAAGGCTCACGAAACAATTTTCCTAATTAATATAAATGGCTTCGTTAACAAAATTAAATTTATGCAAGGATGGCGCCTTAATTATGGAAGCCAAACATGAGTATCAGTGTCGTATTAAAGTAGACCTACTTTTTATCACACTGATTAGCCATAACCATACAACAGGGGTCTCTCTCCCAGAAAATTCATATTCAACTTCCTTGACTTTCCAAGTTTTTAAACAAATTTTTATGACCAACGGCAATATCAAAATTGTCATACAGTATGAACATTTTACCCACGATTTTGCAAAATCTGCAAAGGACAATTTATAAAAAATTTCCAAATTAACATAGGGAAATTTTTAAAACTTTACAAATATGTATTCCGAAAATATTGCAAATTTGTACTCGAAAAGGTTGGAAATTTTTGCATGTTTGCCCTCTAATGTAATTAATATGACAATTTTACAAATATGTCCTCGAAAACGGTTGAAAATTTCGCAAATGGGCCCTAAGCTTTCCAAGTAAAAGCATTAATTTTGGATCGTGACAACAAAAAAACACTGAATTTCCCAGATTTTTTTTAGTTCTCTGAATTTCCAGGTATATTCAAAAGGAATATTCAAAGATTGCACTCAACCATATGATGCCTATTTTGTTAACAAAAATTTAATTTGGCCGTGTACTGTATTAAACAATAATCTATAGTTAGAATGCTGATCTCCAGCGATATGCAGATTTTTTGTTGGCAATTTGGCAAAATAAGGTAAAATCGGTTTTATCCATGTTATCTCGTGAACCGGTCTCTAAAATGTATTGGTTCCAAAATAATAAAATCCATTGGTCTCACCTTCGCTCTGCTGCGCATGCATCAAATATCGCCAGAAAAGGGCATTGTTTTTTGTCATATTGTATGGTAAAGCGGCCAATGTTACTAATACAAAAAGCCTCCCATTTCTTGGCATTGCTTGTTTTTTCACTGCATTAACTAGTTTTATACGCCAAACACCTAGGTCAAAAGGGGGGATTTTTTTCTTCTGAAGATGATGTCAAGGTATGGCACAGTCTATAATTTGTATAAGCATAAACAGCAGGTTTCCTCTCTTTTTTTGATTAAGAGCAGACAATTTGGCACGCCATCCTCCCATTTCTAGCTTTTATTTAGTATTTTTACTTTCAGTGTGGGGCATTAAGTTCGGTATTCATGCGGTTTTTTTTTGGAAAAATGCCACAAAAAAAATTGACTACGCTATATAGGGTGCATGTACAGTTCTTTATTCACGAACATTCGTGTTACGTACCCCCTGTATCTACGTATTATTGGTAAAAAACGAACATTCCATTTTTTATGAAAAAATTTTCAATGCAGGTTTAAGTTTTTATGTTTACCCTATACTGGATCAAAATCATATTGCACAGGGTGCCCATGAACTTATTAAAGAATATTACATGTTCCGACATGTCATGCCATATTGATTTAACATCATTTCACATGTCGCCTAATGCTTTGTGGCATTAATTTTAACACTCAGTTACCCGTGCCACCAACTCAGCTGAGTCTATCCGCGCTGTATCTATCATATACTCATTGAGATTGCTGCATAAAGTTGTTTAATTTGAGAAAAAAACTGTAATAGTGCTACTGAAGTAAATATGAACTATATTTTATACTATTGATCAAAATATGTAACAGACTAAATACAAAACAATTGTAATTAAAGATTCATGTTACAGTTGTGGTTGCAGTTTCGGTTTTCTGGGCACACACTACTTTCCACAAATCTACTTATTCATCTTCAAGAACTTCTGATTTGCAACCATTTAAGCAAGAAATGGTACGCTATAATACTATGCAATATATATTATATGCAAATCAATAACATACATGTAAATAACAAAAGAATTGTAAGGATTTAGAAAACTTACAAGAATATATAGTCGTGCATCATCTCACAGATAAAAGGGCCCTTTCCAACCACAGCTGAAGATGCGATTAATCTCAAAATGCCCTAAAATGCCACTGACCTTGATTTAGTCAAATCAAGTATTCACTACAGTTGAAAGACTCAAACTGTCTTCAAGTTATTTTAAAAAAAAAACTTTTCGCGCATCTTTTAGATACATGTAACCGCGCGAGTATGTCTTTGATAATTTACACATGCCCTATTACATTTCATTCGTTAATTTTGATTAACCCCAGCCGTTTCCAAGATAAAAATCGAGATGACATTGAAAAGGGTTGATTGCATCTCTATGGTGACCATTTTCCTCATTATCCTTAAGTTGTGACGTCCTTTGAGCGCAACCAAGACTACGTAGCAACGAACGTACGCATTTCCTGAAATCTCCTTTGTTTGTAGTAGTGGCATAGCATTGTTCGTTGCTGAAATATATCTACATGTACACGTAAACATGTATAACAAAATCGTGTCGTCGCCGCGGCGCCATCTTGTTTCCCGGAACTGCAACATCTGTTCTGAATGCTGAATCCACTACACTCTACAGCAAAATGATAGCCCAGCATCACATTAGTTTGCTGGATTTCATGGGACAATGATTATAAATTTTACTTTTAAAGCTATGGGCTTTAATCAGTATACCGGGTGATTCATAAGTCCAATGCAGGTTGTTTATATATTTAAACTGCATTTAAATAAACTTAAACATATAAAATGTAGTGAGAAGGCTATAAGGTACCTGCTAATGTACCTTTTGTACGTTATGTATACGTTATGTGGAAAATAAAAACATATGCCGCCTCGAGAACATGAAGAATGCAGAAAAGCCCTGCACAGGCCTCCAATGCGTCAAAGTAATGCAGATGGGATTTGGTAGGAAGCCTTTTGTAGGGGGCAGCACATGTTTTCTTTTCCTCGTGACGTTTTTGATTTTCGTCTGATATTAAATATGTTTGATGTTTTATGCTCACAAAATGGCACTTATCATTTCACTAATTAAAACACACAATATAGCGTGAATAACAATAATGTTACAATTTCAATGACCTTCAACAAAAGGTACATTAGCGGGTGCCCCAGGGCCTTCTCAATACATTTTGTGTTTAAATTTACTTAAATGCAATTTAAATATATAAACAGCCTGCAATGGACTTATGAGTCATCCGGTATAACGTACAACGAAATTTGAATCGCCCTTTTTGTCAACATCCGATTATCTGTCGAATTAGGGAGAAACCCAACTAGTCTTACACAATGCTATATACACGTATGGGCTCACAAGTCAACTCAAATGATATGCGAATGCGCGAATCAATATCGTTAAGTTTTTGCATCAGTTCAATTCGCTGGGTATAATGTCAATTATAATACGTCTTGTGGGAGCTAATTAAAAGTGATTTACTCGACAAAACCATTAAATTATTAATTGCACAAAAAAAACATGACAGCTAGTGCAGGCCACGGGTAAAACAAAGTACAATGCGCAAGAATTCAACTTTCCTGATTTTTCTAGGTTTTTAAACAAATTCCCTTGAGCAATCGACACAAAACGATATTCAATATTTTGCAAAATTTAGTATATTGACTATTTTGAATTTGTTACAAAATTATCAAAGAAAAATTGTAATTTTTTTACAAAATTAGCATAAATTTTTTTGTGTATTCGAAATATGTTGAAAATTTTGAAAATGTGTACTCTGAAAAAGGTTCAGAATTTTGCAAATTTAATCTGGGAATCTGTTGGGAATTTTCCCTCGGAAATTTTGCAAATTTGTGTTGGAAAAGGTTAGAAATCTTGCAAATTTGTGTTGGAAAAGGTTAGAAATCTTGCAAATTTATATTACGAAAAGTATGAAAATGTTATAAATTTTTCCTCAAAAGCTGTTGAACATTTTTGCAAATTTGTATTCTGAAACTGTTGAACATTTTGAAAATATATCCTCCAAATAGGTTAAAACTTTGTAAATATGCCTCGAAAACTGTAGACAATTTTGCAAATTTGTCCATTGAATTTATGAAAATATTGAAAATGTGTACTGCAAAAATGATATGAATGTTGCAAATGGGCAGAGCTTACCATGCAAGTGGAAATATTAATTTTGGATTTTGACAACATTAATTCGTTGAATTTCCCTGACTTTCTCAAAATAAGTCATTCTTCCCCGACTTTTCTAGGTTTTCAAGGGCTGGGGAAACCTTGTAGCATATGAAATGAAGAAGGGAGGAATACACTATTCATTCTGGATATGTTTACTCTTCAAAACGTAAACAAGGGTGGTTTCCCCACACAATGTGCGCGCCAAATGTCAACTTTTTGGCCACAATGCTATTTTAGGGAGAACCTAATCCATAAATCGGTCCACGCAAAGCTGATGCTGCTTTAATGGCGGATGACGTCAGATTCGCTTGATTAATGCTTGGCGGAGCAAATACTATCGATTTATTATCGGATCACTTATGTGAGGGTTCAGTGAAACTTTTTGAAATCCCACCAAAACGCCCGTTGACATTCAAAAAGAGCAAACAGCGGTTGTTTACCAAGCACTTCTGTACGCGAATGGTAACGCCCACAAATCGATTGAAATCATTCCGTGCGGCTAACAGACTATATTTTTCATCTAATAAATTGAAAAGGGAATTAAAAATGCAACGAGCCCTTGTTTATTATCGCAAAATTCACAATTTATTGGTAAAAGGCTAGATGAGTTAATGCATGTGTCCAGGTTGAACATGGACACATCCATGTTCGAACAATCATGACCTGATATTGGAGACTATGATGACGCCGTCATAAGAATTTAAGAAATGCCATATTTTAACCAATGACGTCATTACCGAAATTTACGTAATCATAAAAACCTTATGAATGACGTCATCGGGAATTTTAAAAATTACTCACCATTATCGTCCATTTAATTGGGCATATTTTTCGTACATTTAATCAGGGTGTTTTTTTCGTAAATTTAATCGGGAATATTTACGGACATGCATACAGTACAAAAAGACAACTAATCGGACATTTAATCGGATGTCCTAAAACGTCCAGATTAAATTAATTCACACGCAATGAATGACGTCATCGTCCACACATTTTCTGAATGGCGTCATGAGAATTTTAACTGATGTCGTCTTTAATAAAAAAATAACCTATTTTTCGGACATTTAATCGCACTTTTTTTCGGACAATTTTTTCGAAAATTTAACCGGGCATTTTTTCGCGCATTTAATCGCAATATTTAATCGGACAAATAATTGGACATAATCTTACAAATAAACGCACATAATTGGACAATTGATTGGTTGCTTGACTTAAAACATTCTTAAACCATAAATTGATTTTCGATTTGCCCAAAAAAACAAAAAAATCACAAAAAAATCAAGATTTGTGAGTTGTCACTTCGGCTGAGCTAAAACATTCATTCCGTAATCATTTTTCCATAATTAAATATTACGGAAAATCCATTACGCATCAACCTGTCGCTATTTGCAGGAAACGAAAAAATTCCATGGAAAATTAGAGCCATCAATTTCATGAAATGATTGGTGAAGTGCGGTAAAACGCTTCATCAATTTTCGGAAAACTGAGTAAAAAAAACAACAACGATAAAGCAAAGAGGGAAAACATGTAGAAGAATAGCATCGTAAGAGAATGCTTCAAAGGAAACTTAAAAGCATACTTCCAAAAATCTTTACAAAACAAGATTAAGCATGCATGGTATAGTAAGTGCAAAGTGTGGGTGGTGGTTTATAGTACTGCAGTCATGTATGGCTTCATTACTGCACTTTTTTTTATATAGGTTGAGCTACTATTCTTGGAAATAATGCTTTTGTTTTTCTTTTTTTCTCCCCTCGAAATTTCTTGGAATTTCTACGGTGGGTTATTTTTGTTGCAGCGTCGTTTATTAAATAAGAAAGAGAATTTGTCAAGAGTTACATAGACGCAGAAGCGACTTAATTTAAAACCAAGCGAAAGAGTCAATCAAAATAAATAAGGCAAAAAATTGGATCAGGGTTCCTTAAGAAATTTCATTTACAACTTCCCTGACTTTTCCAGGTTTTAAACAAATCTCCCTGACCAATGCCAATGTTAAAATTGACATACCTGTATAACAATATTATCCACAAATTTGCAAAATAAATCGACACAGGACCATATTCAATATTTTTCAAAATAGATCGACACAGGACAATATTCAGTATGTAGAGAATTTTGAAAATTTGTTCTCGGAATCTGTTGAAAATTTTATAATAATGTACTCGAATACAGATAATTTTGTTTGCAAAATTTTGCTGTAAAAGGTTGGAAATCTGGCAGGTTTATATTAAGAAAAGTTGGCAAATTTTGCAAATTTGTCCTCCAAAACTATTTTACATATTGCAAATTTGTACATGGAAATTGTTGAGCAATTTTTTAAAAATTGAAAATGCGCTCTGAACTAACGACATCGAAACATTTATTTTTCAAGCTTTAAACTTTTACAAATAAAATTTAAGTCATTCTTTCTTGACTTTTCGTTCCACATTTTCCAGGTGTGGGGGAACCCACATATTATATTAACAGGAAAATTAACCACGGAAAACGTTTAAAATTTTGTAAATTTGCCTCGAAAAATGTCGAAAATGTTGTAAATTTACCTAAAAACAACCTTTATAAAAATGACGTCATCTCAATAGTAGAAAACAAAAATTCAATTTATCACGAGCTTGTATTTATTTTTTTTTGCTCCCCCTTACCCTCGGAGCTCGGGTGCAGTCTACCTCCTTGCACCTTCGTTGCTACGGCTCTGGATAAAAAAGGAAATGTTTTCAAAATAAAATAGGGATTCTTGCTTGAACTTCATTATATTCTAAATTTGATAATACATAATGTTTCATGTTTAAGCATATTACATAATTTTAGCATACAAAATCATGTATGTTCAGACCCATGTTAGTTATCAACGTTTAAAAAATATCTTGGGTAAATCTTTCTAAGCAATTCCAACTCATTAGTGACCTCATTTCTATCGTTGCAGTCTCATCTCTCTGAATTGGAAATTCGTCAGTTGTGCCTCATCTCCAGGGACATATTCCTCCGCCAGCCCATGCTTGTTGAACTGGAGTCCCCAGTAAACGTGGTTGGTGACATCCACGGTCAATACGAGGACCTCCTGCGACACTTTGACAAGTGTGGTTATCCGCCTGACGCCAATTACCTGTTTCTAGGTGATTATGTAGACAGGTAAGATAGCGATTTATCAATCTCACGTGAAAATTATATGTCAACCGCAATTTTTTTTTAAATTGTGCGCGGCCCAATTAACGAACATGTCAGAGACGTGAATGTCACAACGTGAATACTTAATGAGGCCTAATTATAAAAGTATTGAGCCTGGGTAGAGCTCTCTAATGAAGAGTTTGTATATTTTCATGGAAGTAAACTAATAGCAGGATGCTATGAAAAAGGGGATTTCAGATCTCCAAATACATGAATAGAGGTTAATGAGAATACGAGTTCAAGGCTTTTGAGATGCTTTTCTACTTATAGTTTTATTATCTTTCTATTGGTGCATTCTTTTTAATAAACAGTACTATAATTTAACAGCAGGCTTGCCCCAAAAATTTCATATTTAACTTCCCTGACTTTTTCAGGCTTTTAAACAAATTTCCCTGATCAATGAAATGTCAAAATTGACATTTGCCAATGTTGTCTTTATTGATTTTTAAATACACACGACAATATTCAATATTTTGAAAAATTTACTGATGCCAATCTTGAAATATTTTCATAAATATAATTTGCACTCAGAAAATGTTGAAAATTACATGCCCATTTCTCTTCGGAAATTGAAAATTACATGCCCATTTCTCTTCGGAAACTGTTGAAAATTACATTCACAATTCTCTTCGGAAACTGTTGACAATTTTACAAACGTGTACATGTATTGCGAAAAAGTTATATATTTGGCAAGTTTGTCTTCGGAAAACGTGGAGAATTTTGTAAGTTTGTCTTCAGAAACTGTATACAATTTTGCAAATTGTCCTCGGAAACTTCAATTTTTTTTTGAAAATTTGTCTTCTGAAACTGTTGAAAAAGTTTCAAAATTGTCCTCAGAAACTATTGAAAATCTTGCAAATTTGCCTCGAAAGAAACTGTTCAAAAATTTAAAATTTTTGCAAATGGGTCCTGATCTTATCACGTAGGAGCATTAATTTTGGATTGTGACAACATTAATACGTAAAATTTCCCTGGATTTTTTTCAAAATTTCTGTCTTTTCCTGAAATTTGCATATGTCCTGCTTTTTTAGACATTTTCAAGATCCCTGACTTTTCCAAATTTTTCAGGTCTGGGTGAACCCTATTTAAACACCTGGGATAAAAGTCTCGTATGTCTCGAAATGTCAGGATATTCACACAATACCTAATGGTCGATATGTTTGAAATTAGGACAACTTGAGTTCTGCGAGAGACAGGGCGTAAGTGTCCCAGTAAATCTATCCGAGACCTATATTTATGATTTTTAAAAGCTGATTTGTCAAAACGAAAACTGCCTTTATGACATAGTAGGCCTAAATCGTACACCGGATCGGGTTAACTGCAGATTTGAGATTGAATACCAAATCCGATAACTACGTGCTTTTTCCGGTCACTGGATCGAGTCGAAACTAGGTCACGTGTAAGGAGAAAAAAAAACCTGAAATATTGCTGACCAGCGTGTTTGCTTTAATTTACTGGGGATTGGACATTTTATGACGAACTGTTTCACGCAGACGCCGTTACTAAATACTGTATTAAAAAATTGCACTGACATATTTTCAAACTGTATTTCGGGTCATAGAAAGAAACATTCCTCTACATTACCGTATGTAAGAATTTATTTCAAATAGCAAGAATTCTTTCGGCTAACTTAAAGATCACTAAAGCGCATTAAATGTTCAAAAAATCTGCTCCAAAAAATACACCCTTGTAATTTAAGGAATAACAACATTATCATAATTTAACAAATGACATCATCATACGAATTGTAATGAATAATATCATCATTAGAAATTTTATAAATGTTGTAATCATAAAACAAATCATGAGCATGACGTCACTGAATTTAATTTTTGAATGTCATCAGAATTTTAATCAGGCATTTATTTTGTACATTTAATCGGCCATTATTTCGGACATTTTTAGTACACAATAAATGACGTCACCACCCAAACTGTTTATGAATGAAGTCATCAAATTTGAACTGATGACGTAATTAATAAAAAGGATCCATTTCTTCGGACATTTAATCGCACTTTTTTTCAAACATTTTATCAGACATTTTTTCGGAAATTTAATCCGGCATATCGCGGACATAATCGGACGTAATCGGGCATTTAATTCGCACACAATGAATGACGTCACCGTCCAACACTTTTTTTAATGGCTTATTCAAATTTGAATTGTTGAGGTCATTAATAAAATGATCCATTTCTTCGGCATTTAATCGTACTTTTTTTCCGACATATTTTCGGACATTTTGTTTACTTTCAGGCAATTTTTTTCGGAAATTTAATCGGTCATTATTTCGGACATAATCGGAAAACTAATCGGACATAATCAGATATTTTAGGACATTCGAAACTCCAAAACTTCCCCCTCAAGTCGGGTAAAGTCAAAAAATTGAGAAAAATCAAAACTATGCAGATGCAAACGCAACGGAATATTTTAACGATAATACATGCACAATTATAAAATCATCCTCGAGAATCGTTCGGAAAAAAAAATTCATTAGAAATCTGGAAGGAGCTGCACTAAAACGTAAACACATTTTCAAACATACTGTACATATATACTGTATTTTAAACTTTATTCCAAACGCAATTCAGGTTGGAAATATGCAAATCTTCTTCGTCGTCGAGGAATGAGCAACGTGTTGAAGAAATGTAGGTCCTTAGGTCACGTAACAGTTACGGCTAAGTCCTTTTTAGCCTTATAAGAGGTAGACGTAAGCTCGCAGAAGTGAAACGACCAAAAGCTCATGAGTTATAGCCACACAATATCGGAAAATAACATAAAGGGGACGTTTGGCTTCTTAGCATTACCTAGACGTATTGCGTGATTGCCCACCCTCACCCTTTATTGAGGGCAGAGGGATTTCGGGCTCATTTTTACCCAATTTCTAAATTAAGACATCTTGATTAAGAAATCTCGTTCTCCCCACTGTGTACGAGACTCAAGAGCTCGTCTGACCTAAATAAAACGAGGCTGAACGGTCCGGCATTCCGGCTACTAATGAATTTCACCGAATTAACCTGAACCATTTATGGCAGGATGATGGGCTTATCGATACTAAACGAGCAAGAACTCGAGATATGGACAAAATTGCGAACAAAGTCAATCAAAGATGAAATTCGAAAATTTGAGATCCTGCATACTGTCGAAAGAATTAAGGTGATGGAGAAATGCAGAATGGGTTAAATGTGACTTAATGCAAAATTTGAATATAACGCAAATGTCCTCGGTAATATTCGTGCAACATCTCATGCTGAAAATAAATGCATTTAGAAATGTTTACTGTGTCGGTGCGATGCGCTTTCAAATTTATGCTAATTTGAGAATTGCATTTTAAAAACTTACTTTGAAACGCCTTTTAAGGGCTTCCACACTGGAGGGAACATATAAACCTTTTGTTGCTAATTGCTGCCAGTTGATTGCATAAATTGTTTACATATACAGGGCTATTGCAAAAGAATAATCGGGTTTTAAAAAGAAAATTTTTAGAAAGTATT
The DNA here is from genome assembly GCA_034698745.1 of Megaphyllum sjaelandicum. Lineage (NCBI taxonomy): Eukaryota > Metazoa > Arthropoda > Diplopoda > Julida > Julidae > Megaphyllum > Megaphyllum sjaelandicum. The sequence continues at coordinate 6,558 of JAQGBX010001274.1, read as the reverse complement.
ACAGATGCAATAGTAAATGAGACATGAAGATAAAGTAAAAATGTCCACGTTTTAATGATACCATTACAAACGTTCAATGCGAGATCCTCGCGTCGCATGACACACGTCTATAAGGTTGGTCAATTCGGCCCATACACGCTGAAGTGTGCCCCTACCAATGCTATTCGAGCACGTACTCGAGCACACAAAACGCTTTCTGCTGCATAGTCGCCATTTTGGATACTGAGTTCGTGCTGCCACCTGGGAGTTTAAAGCAAAGTTTGCAAGTGCGCATTTTAAACTTGGATGTTTTCCCTTACTGTTCGTGTGTCATTTACTATTTTATCTGCAATGCTTACAAAATATATCTTTTATGACCCGATGATTCTTTTGTAATAACCCTGCAGTATATTGTTTACTTAAACTTGTTTCCGGAAATAACTGGCAACCTTGAGCAACAGAGAGTTCCTCTAACTTTTCTCCACCGCATTTAATGTAAAAACGTTATTTTTAAAACGTAAACTACATTTGGGGCTGCATAGTGAATGATGACTCCATTATAATTTAACAAATGACATCATCAACCGAATTTTAATGAATTTAGAATTTAATGATTGAATTAAATGCATCAGACGTTTTATGAATGGCGTAATCGTCAAAAAGCTTATGAATGACGTCGCTGAAAAGTTCATAAATGTCGTTATCGGAAGTTTACTTGGATGATGTTATTCATTAACAATGACCCATTTTTCGAATGGTTTTTTCGGACAATTAATCGAGCGTTTTGATACATTTAATGGCATACTCTTTCGAATATTTAAGCACTCATATCTTCGTTTATTTAATCGGGCATGCTTCCGAACATTTAATCGGGCACTTTTTCGCACGATTAATCGGACATTTTATTGAACGTATTATACGGACCACAAAAATGTCCGATTAAGTTAATTTGCACACAATGAATGACGTCACCGACCAAACATTTTATGATTAACGTCATCAGCAATTAATTGATGACGTCATTAAAATGACACATTTTTCGGAAATATAATCAGGCATTATTTTCGAACATTCGAAGACATTCGTCAAAATTTATCTAAATAACTGCCAATAATTAGCAACAAAAAGTTATATGATTCCTCCAGTGTGTATGTACGATAAAAAGTTGTACTAAACGTTAAATTCCTGAGTACATATTGGCATTAATAAAAATGACATTTTACGAACACATTGGTCATTTTTAGGAAATTTAATCATACTTACCAGTAATCGAATATTCTAAAGCATTCTAAAGCCGAGTACACACCATTGCCAAACGACAACTAAAAACTCTAAACAAAACTTTTCTGGTTTGTGGCAACGAAACAAAATGGCGTAGCAAACTGTTTTTGCCAAACTAAAAACTAGAAAATCAAGTTTGCAAACTAAGTTTGGCGTTCCCGTCGAGTGTCGACCGGTGAGATGAAAGGGAAATAGTCAAACTTTTTGGCGGTGGCGCTGCTATCAACGCCTCGTCTGCTCAGTTTTGTCAATATAGTTGCAAAACTAGCTTGTATTGATTTGTTTATACAAACTAATTCGACGTTGAAAGTTTGGGGTGTGTGGTTTTTAGTTTTGGTTTTTTGGCTAGTGTGTACCCGACTTAAGACATTCGAAACTCCAAAACTACCCCCTTAAGTTGGGGAAAGACGTATAGTTCTGCGTCAAAATTCATGTAACAAAAAGTTCCTCTATATGTTTCCTCCAGTGTGAATTTACGATGAAAAGTTGTCGCAAACTTAACGTTAAATTCAAGAGTAGATATTATAATTGCCCGCCATGATATACTGTAGTCAATATAGCTAAGTATCGGTGACAATATCAGCATAATGTTAAAAACATGCACTTTAAGAAAATGTTTGTCCCGAATTAGCCTACCATTAACTATTTACAATTATTCTGAATCAACTTAGTGCTGCACCTACAGTACAGTATGTTGATGATGGCAGTATAACAAAAGAACATTGATGCATCTGACAATGCCTTTCCAATTATGTCAATGCTTCCCACGCTAGATCGTTCCCCCCTGCCAATTAATTTGTAATGGTGCACGATCTGCCATAAAAAGTCCAGTTAATAGGGTGGTAAACCCTATAATAACGCTAGAAATTTCGGAAGTATCTCCTGATATAAATACGCGTTATACACAGTAGGCCGCCTACAGTCGAACGCGGATAAATGAAAACCGCTTAAATGAAAAACCCAAACAAGTGAACATTTTTAGCAAACCTGAAGTGCGCCATTTTGCATTCAATTATACAAGGAAAAGTGAAAATCGTGCCTTTCACTTTACACTATAGATTCGCAGTGAGTTCAATTACAGACAAGTCGCTCTATTACGTATACCATTTATGAAAATATTGTTTTCACTAAATATTGCAAAGTACACCAAAAATTAAATGCAAATTTTCGCTTCGTGTTACAAACTAAACTCACGCATTTTCTGATTAATACGATCTTGATCTTGATTTCCTCATACTGTACATTGTATTTATTTCACTGTTTTTCGTCTGGGGTAACAGGGAATTTCCCAAAATACTGTAGGTTGGATTTTTGACCTTCCAGCAATTAAGTTGGTAATAGAGGAAGAGAGGAGGGAGTGGGGATGTGGAAAGAAAAAAAGCCTTGACAACCCAAGTTGCCAAGACTCCCTACGAAATCATTTACATTTCCCTTACCATCTATGTCAATTAGTAACTGAATATGTTAGTGTGGTACTTTTTGCAAACATGCAACTTCTGATTTTTAATACCATTCTCATTTAGTAAGTTCCTGTTCTATGAACGTGTTTGGGGGTCCCTATATAGATTCATTTAAAAACAGGAGTCGACTTTGCTGTAAATTATATCTTACAAAACTTCTGTATGAGAGGACGAAATAATGTCAACACCAAAAAGATATCATCCTGATGTTGAGAAGCAATTTCAACTTGAAGGATTATTCTTACGATTTAAACATTGATGTCTTAAATATTTTTGTAAAAACTAAGTTTAGTTACAATAAAAACTTGTTTCAGAGACTAAGAGTTTAAGCTACAGTACCTTTAACTTGACTGCTCTGAGCATAAACTGAGCTAAAATAAGCCCATCTATGCAAAATGCGCATAAATGAAAAACCGGATAAGTGCAATGGTTTTCCATGCCTGGCCGGGTTTCACTTATCCGAGTTCGACTGTATACTTGCTCGAAAACTATCCTCGAAATTCATCCTCCAATTTCCCTCTTAAGCTTAAAAATGCTTTGCATTTCCCGGTTTAATTTTTTTTTCTTTTTAAAAAACTATAAACATGTGAAAAATGAGAAAATATTCGATTTCATAAAACGGGACGTTCAATTAAATGTACATGTACAGTAACTAACGATTTTGAATTTTATCCTCGTTTAATAATTTTTTTATTAACGTAGAAATGCATAACGCAAATCTACATTGTGAAAAAATAATTTCTTAGTAAAGTATGCATTTTAAAAAAACTACATCCGAAAATGTTGGCCGAAATACGAAATTTACGTAATACGAAGCCATATGTGCTAAATAAAACCTGGGTCATACATGTAGCAAGAAAACATTATCATCAATTCCAATCTCCATCAGGTCTGTCTTTCCCCACAATCTTAGATCCCATAAAAGCCATTCTGGCCTAAGGCCTTTATCCTCGTTGTTACATAATGTTGCGTTTACTACCAAAAGCTGACCATTGTCCAATTTCCCCCAAGCAGAAGTCAAAAGGTTGTAATTTCTAACAGAAATCCATCCACAAAAATGCCTCATCTGCCCTATCTCGCACGCACCGAAGATAGAAATGGTAATTTCGCTGACCTGCCGCCATGCATAATGTATCCATATTGACCGGAAATGAAATCGAAAATCACGCGAAAAGCCAGTAAACCTAATCCGAGTTCAACAACCCTTTGCAGCAAGTGGGGAATTTGAGGACTTTGGTCGCCCATTCATTAAACAAGCGCAACAAAATTTCATATTCCAGCCGAAATTATTGCATTGGGACAGGATTTCGATGCATTTTTCATTAGATAATATTGTAACTGCACGTTTTGTACAACACGCAGAAGGGGCCAAAATAATTGAAATGCATTTTATGTTTTCAGAGGTAAAAACTCCTTGGAGACGATATGCTTAGTCCTGGCGTACAAAATAAAATTTCCACACAACTTCTTCTTATTACGGGGAAATCACGAGAGTGCCAACATTAATAGGTAAGTGCAGTTTACTTCTGGGACACTCTTAAGGGTTGAAAGGGAAAGTCAGGAAAATGAATTTTAACGCGCTGATGTCACCTTTGAAATGGATGGACATCGTGTTCTTACTTGCCCTATTTCTGCGTCCCATGGGTCAAACTTAACAACATGGTTGAAATGGGGCGTCTCCTAATCTAAGACCTCTGAGAGCGCCAGTGTGTGCCCAATTTCAACGAGAACTATACTAGAAATGGAAATTATTCTAGAAACAAAGTTAGCTGTTTCACAAATACAGAGGATAGCTGGGCTATCCTGCAGTTTTTAGAACGTAGGTCTACATCTGGGGCTGCATTGTAAATGGTGACGTCATATCAGAATTTAAAGAATAACAACATCGTTATTTAAAGAATTACGTCATCATCCATTATTTAACGCAATACGGCATCATCCGAATGTTTTTGAGTGCTGTAATCATAAAAAATGTATTAATGACGTCATCAAATTTTTTAATAGTGTCAGCATCAGAAGTGTACTTGATGACGTCATTAGAATTGTAATCGATGATGTCATTCATTACAAATACCCATTTTTTTGGACATTTAATCGAACATTTAATGGCACTTTCTTTCGAACATTAGAGTATTTTTTCGTTCATTTAATCGGGCATTGTTTCATATACTGTATTTACTCGCAGATATCCTAAAATGCCCGATTAAATTAATCGGACTCAGTCCGTCCAAAAAATTTCTAAATGACGTCAAGAGATTTTAAATTTATGAAGTCATTAATAGAAATGTCCTATTTTTCGGACATTTTATCGGTCATATTTTTTTTGAAGAATTACCCGGACATTTTTTTTTTTGAAAATTTAATTGAACATATTTTTAAGAATTAACCGGAATTTTCCGGATATAATATCCGGGATATTTAATCGGACATCCAAAACTCCAAACATGTCCAATTTCTGGTCTGGTTATGTGCTATACATGTATGGCCCATATATATTTTTGTCCACCCGGGTACATTGTTATATGGCCTAAGGAAGTATGAGTGAAAAGAGCACCGAAAAGCGTGTTTCCTTACTTGACCATCTGTCTTTGACCTGAACTAACTTGCATGTATAAGTCAAGACGTGCAACCAGTTGAAATAAATGAAAACGTATGGCGCGCCGTCACTTCGGCCTTGCCGAGACCATTGTTCGGGGCATTTATCCAACAAAAAACACTTGTAACAGATTTCAAGTAATATAAACACAGTAAAAGGGAAAATAAACATTCGAAAATAAAAGCGTATAGTCAATAGAAGGTCCATCGAGGGAGTGGACTTTGCGCTACTTCTAGTCCACTCCAGACTAGGTCACGTTTCAACAAAGCCTAGAAGGTACTCTTCAGTGGAGTTTTATTGAAAGAAATTTCAAACACAATTTGTTGCAGGCCTACATATGTCAGAAGTCAAACGTTGGCATTTTTTTTTCTATTAAAAAAGTCAAAATGCTCTCATGTTAGAATATCCTCTAAGAGGATCAATTTTCAAGAGCTGCTGCTGCTTGCCCTCTTGTCCCATTAGGCTTCCATGCCCCAGTGTGGAAGAATGCTCCTGATAGAAGGATCAGATATATGGGCCAACTTTAATCTTCGTTGAATCTAGGACACACTCGAAGATTTTTTAGTAAAAATTAAACGTGTACCAAATGCGACTTTAATATTGATATAATTTCCAGAGCCTTCCATTTTTCCGTCTCGGCAAGAATTCCTGAGAAATGATATCACTGACCTACATCCGTCCTCATAAGTAGGTCTGTGCGGCAACTTCAGCGGTTCGGTGAAGTAATAGCAACATTGCCCTTAGGCCGTTTATATTCCCCTTGACAACCTATTCCGAAAACTTGCTTTTTTGTGCAAATATTTGATGCAGTGTAAAGGCCGGGTCGTGCCATATATATATATATTATGCTTCAATTCTAAACAGGCCAATGATCATGCGATGTTACAACTCATGAAGTAATCCAACCCTGGAGATACAGTCCACTGAATGTATGAAAAATGATAGGATGAGTAGTCGGATGAAATAACTTCAAGTGCTACTAACATGTACTTAACCTTACGGCTGCACACATAACATAAGCGGGGTTCCTCCCAGAAATTTCATATTCAACTTCCCTGACTTTTCCAGGTTTGTTAAACAAATTTCCCTGACCAATGACAATGTCAAAATTACAATTTGCTAAGGTTATCCACAATTTTGAAAAATCGACGAAGGACAATATTCAATACTAGCGGTAATACCCGGCCTTGCCCGGGTAAAAATTGTTGTTTGATTTTTGAGCCCCTTTTATGCGATCAGGAG
>JAQGBX010001273.1:0-26111 GCA_034698745.1 Megaphyllum sjaelandicum | reverse complement strand
TTAGAGAGGCATAGTAGGAAGATATGTTACGGATAAGGTGTTCAGGCAGGCCGAGGGCTTTTAGTTTTGTCCAGAGTAGGAAGTGGTTGACTGAGTCAAAGGCCCGGGATAAGTCGGCGAATAGGGCATATAGAGCTTTTTTTGGTTTGGCATTATTTGATTTAATTAATGAGTTGAGAGTAAGGATTTGATCTTCCGTGCCTTTGTTGCGTAAGAAAGCTGTTTGTTCTGGAGGTAGTACGTTAGTGGCATTGGCCCAGCTATATATTCGGTTGGTTATGATAGACATGTATAATTTAGCTGCGGTGGAGACAAGGGATATGGGTCGATAGTTTGCTGGGTCTTTTACGTCTCCTTTTTTGTGGATAGGTCGTATTAATATTGATTGCCAAGCTGTTGGGAATGTATGGGTGTGAAAAATCTTGTTAAATAGTTCAAGTAGGAATCGGTTAGTATTACTGTTTCCCTGGATTAGCATTTCAGGTAGCAGAAGGTCTAGGCCTGGTGCTTTCTTAGGTTTAAGTTTTTTTTGGGCTGTTAAGAGTTCTGGTAGGGTAATGTCGCCGGTCCATGATTGGTTTGTTGGGTTTAACTGCGGGGCTAAGGATGTTTTCATTTTTGCCAAGTACGCGTTGATCTTCCTGATAGGTTGTTTGCGGGGTGGAGAGTAGACGGATAGGTAGTATGCCGCCCAAGTTTTTTTGTCGATTGGGCATGTTGAGGGGGAAAAATTAGATTTGAACTTGCCAATGGTGGTCCAGAAGTCTGTTGAGGTTTTGCAATTAGTGATGGTGTTGTGCCAGGCTAGGAGGAATTTGTCTTTGGCATCTTTACATATGTTCTTAAATTTAAGTTTGGCCTTAGTGTGGAGGTCTGACAGAAAAATGGAGGGGCTGTGTAAAAGTTGCAGTGCCGTGCTCTTGGCATTATTCTTGGCATCTTTACATTCCGAGTTGAACCAAGGGGATTTCTTTGTCCTAGGAGATCTGTTTACTATAGTTACTAGGCCTAGCAAGGTAGCTAGGTTGTTGACAGCTGCGAGGAAAAGGTTGTACATCGTATTGACGGGTTTTGGGCATCCTAAGAGAGCAGCCACTACGGTGCCGAGTTCATGGTTAAATTGATTTTCGATCTCCGGGTTCCAGCGGTATTTTATTTTTTTTGATGGGTTGGGAGTTTTCTCTTTATTGGCGGCCATGCAAATGGTGGTAATAATGGGGAAATGGTCTGAGGTTGTCGTATGGAGGATCTCAAAGTCATAGATATTTGGAAGAAGCTTTTCATTTGCCAGGGCCAAATCAATTGTGCTGAATGAATAATTATCGCAGCGGGTTGGGGCTCCAGGTAAATCGGATTGGGTTCTGCCATTCAGGATAGTAAGGGAGTGGGTTTCTATTAATTTTTCCAGCCATTTGCCCTGGTAGTTAGTATATGAGTCTACAGAAGTTCTGGTAGGGTAGAGTCTTGGATTGTTATGTGGTATGGAAGATTGCGTGTTAACTGAATGGACCCGAGCATTGCAATCCCCCATGATTAGAAGGGGAGTATTTTTCGGGTAATTGTTCAGGAGGGTTTCAAATTGCGTTCTGAGAAGCCTAGGCATGGAGGGTGGTAGGTACACTGCTATGATAGTTAGTTTATATTTTAGTTTAGAGTATTGGAGTTGTACAGCGATCCAATTTGTATGTAAGATAGTGCCTGGTAAGACATTGAGGATTGCGTCGTTATAGCCCACTATGAGGCCGCCAATTGGTCTTCCTGGATTATTCGGTTTTGTGGCTAGGGAGGATAGGATGATATGGGGCAGGTTATACAGTTTAAAAACCTGCATAGCCCAGGTTTCAGAAAGACAAAATATATCCATAGTTTTTAATAAGTCAATGGCATCATGGTCGCCGAGGAGATTGTTTAAGCCTCTGATATTCCACCCGCAGATTTGTGACGTCTTCTGTGGTGGCTTGTTAGATTGCTATGTGGAGTTCGCTGCGTCATTGGTCGCTGTGGTTAGTAGGGTAGATGATGAGCGGGGGTAAGAGGTTGGACTCATAAGATGGACTGTGGGTTGATTTCTGTTTGCTAGGGATAGGGAGGGAGAGTGCGTGTTGAAAGGTTGAGTATTATAGGGGTGGGTTGAGGTGGAGGCTTGACTAACTGCTGTAGGGATGTTATTTGGGCATGTAAGGTGAAGGTGGAGGGCTGGGTTAGGGGGCCGTGTTGTAGCGATTTGATGGGTTGTTTGGGATTGGTGTAAGGGTTCGAATGCGGGGAGAGTCCACTGGGGGGGAGGGTAAATAGTGTTAGTGAGAGGGTCTACCGAGTATGTTGTATTGTCGTAGGTAAGGGTACTTTCTTTTAAGGTAGGGTTAAGTCCGCTTCTTTTTAGGTGGAGGAAGTGGGGGAGTAGCAATTTTCTTTTTTGAATTGTTGATTTGCAGTAACTGCGTTCAAGCGATATCTTGTCGTAATTTGGAATGGTTTTTAGGTGTTTTACAGATTTGATGAATAGCATAAAGAAGTTATCACAGTCGGGCCGGGAGTTGAATTTGATGATTATTGGAGGGCTCGGTCTATTGTTAGAAGGGCGACCTAAAGGGTGGACGGCTTCCAGTTTGACAGCGTCAGGATTTGGAAAGGATATTAATTTCATTAATTTTCGAGCTTCTGAGTCCCATGAGGAGTTGTTAACGGGAGTTGGAAGGTTAAAAATTATGCAGGACTCACGGCGTGAGTAATTTTCGAGTTCTTCAAGTTTTTGGTTTATTTTAAGAACGTCTACTTGTGTCTGGAGGGATAGATTTGGCGGTCCTGTTTGAACTCTTGTCTCTTTGAGCTTATTTAGCTCAGTCTGCAGTAGAGTGAATCTATTGTCGTAGGAAAGTTTGAGGTTGCTGACTACGTCTTGAAGCTCCATAGCTGTCTTTTGTTCTTGTAGGAGGACCTCAGATTTAAATTGCTCGAATTTTTCAGTTATTTTTTGGGTAGTTAGATTAAGTTGGGCTGAGAGAGAGTCAGGGAGGTTTTTGATTTCGGAATCGTGTTGGTCGAGTTTATTTTCGATGTTCGTAAGTTTGGCCATGAGAAGTTCGAAATGATTTGTCGATGCAGTGTGATCGGTATTGAGGGCGGGAGTTCGGTCCTTTCTCTTTTTAAAATTAGTACTTTTCTTATTTTTAACTTTGTGAGAGAGTTTTGTTTTAGGATGTTTGTGCTTAGGTGAAGTCGGAGTCGATGATGATTCGTCGGAATTTGAGGAATGTAGAAGGGTGTTTTGTAGGGATTGTGCTGCGTTGGCTGGCGAGTTAGTAGCTTTGGTTGGTGATCTTTCTAAGCTATTAGTTGGTATAAATGGAGATGCAGTGGGGTCGATTTCGTTTCGGAGGCTGGGGGTGTTCGTGAAGTCATTGGTTCGGATAACGAGTTTAAGGGGAGCATGGTTGTTGTTAGTGTTGGGTCCTGGATTTGTCTCTATGCCCGCAAGAACCAGAAGAATGGTTATGATGGTGGCCAAATAATAAGTCGATTTGGGAGGTAACCCAGTAGTGAGTTGTTTGGGGTTAGTCAGGCGTGTTCCGTTTCCCCCGTGAAAAAGGCCGGTTACGTGCCTGAACTGCTGGGGGGAGATTCCCATCGCTGTAGGAGGATAAACTTATATTAGATGTAAAAATTTTGACATATTTTAGGCGTTTTTAGTAAAAATTGAATTTTAAAAATCTGACTAAACTAGGCATGGCACAGAACGTTAGGCCTAACGATCGGGGATCCTCATTGCAATCACTGTTAAAAATTGTCATTCTGAAACAACTTTAATAGTAAAAAAAGGAAGCAGAAAACACAAATTATAGTAAAAAACACATCATAATCATAAAAACTCAATATATATTGGCTTACCTGCTTAGGAGAATCTTTGGTGAATCACACATGAGTAGGCCTATCAAACTTTCAGCTGCAGAACCAAAAAATACGTCGCTATGTCGTTTGCAACAGGAAGCGCTGTAGGTTTAGTGCAGCATGCGCGTTTTTGAAACGTGTTGAAAACGCGCATGCAGAACTAAAACTACGGCGCTTCCTGTTGCAAACGACAAAGCGACGTATTTTTCCTTGGAAAAATTGTAAAGTTTGAACTTAAAAAACCTATAGAATTTCGAAAATTTGTACACAAAAAGAGTTAATAAATTCGGGTACCACCATATCTGAAAAACCACAAAAAAGTCGATCAGGGAGAGTTAAAAAAAGAATGGCCTATTTTGAAACAGGGAAATTCAACGTAGTCAGGGTGGCGTAACAAGAAACATTTTCTAGGGGGGCCATCCTGGGCCACGGTAACCAAACCCTGCCAATTTCAAATATTTTCACCTTAATATTTTACAACTTCAGGGTTCCTGCATCTTTCAACTTCCATGACTGAAAAATTGCAATTTTTTTTAGTTTTTACCAGCACAAATTTTAAAATTTTCTGAATAAATAAATTTGTCCAGTTTAAAAAATTTTCTTGTATTTTTTTTTAAATTTGAAAAAAAAATTCTATGTTAATTTTCTAAATTGTCGTTAGTAAATTGGCCCGGGAAGGCCCCCCTAGAAATTTTCTAGAGGGGCCATCCCGGGCCACGGTTACCAAACCCTGCTAATTTCAAATATTTTCACCTTAATATTTTACAACTTCAGGGTTATCCTGCAGCTTTCAACTTCCATGACTTTGTCAGGTTATCATTGACCAATGACAACGTCAAAAATTTACATATGTATTTTCAAAAAATGCCACTGAAAAATATTTTTTTTGAAATTTACTAACGACAATTTAGAAAATACTAACGACAATTTAGAAAATTAACATAGAATTGTTTTTCCCAAATTAAAAAAAAAAAATACAAGAAAATTTTTTAAACTGCATGGACAAATTTTTATATTCAGAAAATGTTAAAATTTGTGCTGGTAAAAACTAAAAAAAATTGTAATTTTGTCCTTGGCAAAATTGTAAAGTTTGAACTTGAAAAACCTATAGAATTTCGAAAATTTGTACACAAAAACGTGGAATATTTTTCTAATTTTTATTTGAAAAACGTGGAATATTTTTCTAATTTTTATTTGAAAAACGTGGAAAATGTTGCAAATTTTACTCGAAAAACGTGGAAAATATTGCAAATTTCTACTCGGAAAACGTGGAAAATGTTGCATAAAGATCTGATTGATCGACATTTAATTCAACGAGATGCTTACAAATGATTTTGTGCTATGTTTTTGTAAGTTTTATTTTGCCGGTTTTTTTCCAATGTACGAAATAATCGATTTTTGAGGTAATTTCCGAAGAAATTTGCAAAAAATAAACAATTTTTAAATAATTTCAATTATTTTTAATTGAGTAAATTTTAAATTTCTGGTTCGATTCGTCTAGTTTGACCGAATTAGACATAAATATATCTAATAATTAGAAAATTTATCCGAAAATCATCAGTTTTTGGTTTTTTTAATGATTTTTAATCAAAATAATATTAAATTCCTGGGCTTTTTTTTGTTAACATAGCTATTCTGAATATGGCGAGCAGTTTCGATTAGAGTATGTTATTTTATCTAGTTTTACCAAATAGCTATGTCTAGTAATATGGTAATTTAGCGAAAAATTGTAAATTTTTAGGATTTTTTTGTTGAAAAATTGCTTTTTTTTCTCTTTTTTATAAACTTTTGCTATACATTAATAAATAAACCAATTCTTGCATATTCTCTCGTTAAATGATGGTTTTATTTAAGCATATGTATAAAACTACAGTCCCCGTACTTCTTTGGTGCGTATTCGGTGCTGCCTCCTACGGTCCCTATACTTCTTTTGGTGTGTATATGGTGCTACCTCATGCAGTCCTCATATGGTCCAAATTGGAGCATATATGGCACCGCCTCTTATATGGCTCCCATACTTTTTTTGGTGTGTATACGGTGCTCCTTCATACAGTCCCAATTGGATTGTATATGGCACCGCCTCCTACAGTTCCCATACCTCTTTTGGTGCGTATACATTGCTGCTTCATACAGTCCCCATACGGTCCGAATTGGAGCGTATATGGCACTGCCTCCTAAGGTTACCATACCTTTTTTAGTGCGTATACAGTGCCACTTCATACGGTCCCCATACTTCTTTTGGTGAGTATTCGGTGCCGTCTCATACGGTCCCAATACGATCCAAATAGGAGCGTATATGGCACCACCTTATACGGTTCCCATACTTATTTTGCTGCGTATATGGTGCCGCCTCATACGGTCCCCAAATGGGAGCATAAATAGTTCCGACCTCATACAGTCTTCATACAGTTCCCCATACGGTCCAAATGGGACTGTAGAAAGTGCCGACTTCATACGGTCCCCATACAGTTCCCCACACACACCTCGATACGTATGTAATCTGTATGGGAACCGTATATACAGCCCTTGGTGCGTAGATACAGTTCCAGTACGCACTCCATACGCACCACGATCTGTACAAGCCAGAAAATTTTTTACCAGGGATATGTCAATGCCCGGCCTAGCACGCGCTCTGCTGCAACAGTCCTGCCCCCAAAACGAGCTTTCCTACATTGCATTACTGCTGTGCTCATTAGCCAACATGCTGGATAGTCAAATGTTTTTGTAATGGGGATATTGATACTGGAATTTCGCAAATGCACCCATTAAACTATTCAACTCAATTCAACTCAGTACCCTTCAATCAGTAAATAAATACCATGTGGTTGGAGGTGTAATTCATCAACCCAAATTATAAGCTTGTAATCAAGGCCCTGTCCTATTCGTACATTGGCTTTCGGACAGTCTCTTGAGTTTGGTTATGATTGTAAACAGTACTTATCGTTTCCTTGGAGAGCAGCTTCTGTAGGTCCACACTTGGGATGCCGATAGGAGATGACTTGAGATTCAGTTGGTGATACCAACTAAAGATGTATACTCATAGGAAAAGCACTAGTTTAAAGTATTTAATATTTGATGACAACTTTATAATTTCTATTTTAGGCAATTGATACAGTTACAATGTTTTAGGAATACTGTGAACATAAGGTCAGGCTAATGACGAAAATAGTAAAGTAAATGATCAAAAATAAAAGTTCCAGAGGTGGGTTACACACTCTGAAGAAATTGCATGGGATGATATTGAAACACTATCAGCAAGAGAAGTTTAAAAGTGCATGCATAATCCTGAATTCTGGGGCTTATATACCTTGAGACAGGGCCATGTGGTATTTATTTTAATAGGCTTGCATTTCGTTGTGCAATAACAAGACCCTTTTTAATAAGCATAGCACATATGAAGCATGCTACGTAGCATGCTGTTATGGGTGCTACTACAGTGCTGTTAGGTGTCTTGTGAGGGGACAGCTAATTGGTACTGTCAGTTTCCATATTAACCTTGCAGGACTGAACTTGTTCTGACTGTAGTTAAAGATATGGACCATGTACAGGTATTGTGTTACATGCTTACGGTGTCCATTTACCTATGTGTTTTTACCATCCCAAGAGATGTCAAAACACATCTGGATTTTGTTATCAGTATGCACCTCGTTGTGCAATACTGTTTGGAATTTGTGGGAGTGTTGCACCTCGTTGTGCAACACTTTGCCCTTTAATACCCTTTTGAACCGTTATAAACTTCCCACCAAATTTAAAATGATGAACCCGAAAGATTAAATTTTAGAGATACATCAGGTGAAAATGAGAATTAGGTAACTCTTATGATTGCCATATGAAGAGTACTAATAACGAGTATAATAACTCAAATGATATATAATGAATATATGAGAAGTGCACGCACTGATAATGTATGAATATACGATGTGCAAGTAACATATAGAGAAGGTGACCACAGCCTGATACACCTCTCGAAAAATGATAATTGATAGAGCCTAAGTCTCCTACATGCAATATAGAAATTACGTAATGTGCATGAAATTAGCCTTCCAGTGCCCAGATAGCGTGAGTCAGTCGCGAGAATTCGATATTAAAGTAGATGCCAAAATTCGAAAGTATTTCAATGATAATTTTGACCGCAATTTAGATATAACTTAGAACGAAATGAATATTGTCGTATGCTTAACAAGCAATAGAGGGGACTGTGATGGCGCTATCCGTGACAACTGGGATAAGTATCACGCCCTAATAGTAATATTGAATGAAGTACGAAATATACTGAAATACACTGATCGTGTACTAGGCTATACAGAACGAGCTAAGGTGTACAACGATACAGTAATGTGACCGAATCCTGGTACACATACCTAAGCTGAATATAAAATTCATATGGATATCGTGCAAATGATACATAACTGAACATGCACGAAAATTGTTTATTTCAAGTCGCCGCAGGGGCGTCAGTCAGATTCGAACGTTTAGATCCAAAATTGTATGAAAATATGTTGACAAGAGAAAGAAGGTACATTAAACAATTTGGAATAAACATTCGAAGTAAATTTGACTTTAAACCATAAAAAGAAAACGGAATCTGAGCTGACAATATCTGACCGGGTGATTTGAGGTTTAATTTACTGGCTGGAATAGATGTTCCAATGGTTTTCAGCGACCCAGTCGATGGTCCTTTCGAACGCTGGCCTGGCCTCTGCTGTTATGGGATCTCGGACCACGATGTCCACGGCGCCGACGTCGTTGGTGACTGTGGGGCTTGGGCAGGAATCGTATCCCAAGAGATCGCATGTTGTTGACGAGTTGTTGCACACAAGTTCGTTGACGGACTCCACGTTTTAATTATAAAGGCAATTTAAAAATGTCTCAATCTAATGGATTGTAATTTCATATTTCTGTGGTGAATTCTAGCCAATGCTATGCTAGTAGATGCGGTCAATAAATTTGTCAATAATTGTGCAATAATTGTTAATTAGTGAGCATCGAATTTGAGATAAGAATATCGGCGAGCATTCCTTATTCATTTGCGTTTTATTAAGATTAAAGAGTGGGAACTTGTTCAAGAGCAAATATTTGTCAGACGAGATATTTTTTAAGTTTGTCCTTACAGGGTTTAGCAACGCCGTGGCTTTTTTAAAAACAAAGGAGTAAAAAACTAAGCAAATTCGTCCTATTTAGCAGTCGTTTGCCCGTTTTGTTATTTCCAAAAAGCTTCTGCCAGGAAACACTTTTGATTGCAAAATGTTTGCACAATCAAAATGCATTTCTTTCAACAAAAAAAATCAGTTTACATTTCTTTGAAACAATACCAGTTTTAGGGTTTCCCTAGACCTGGAAGGCCTTAAAAAAGTCAGGAAACTTTAAAATGTCTTGGAAAGTTAGGGAAATGTCAGGGAAGAATGATTAATTTTGAGAAAGTCAAGGAAATGTAACGTATTATCTGTCATAATCCAAAATTACTTTTATACGTGGTTAGCTCAGGGTCTATTTGAAAACTTCTTTTAAATTTTTCTAGTGCAAACTTGCCAAATTCTCAAGTTTCTGATGAATATTTTGCAAAATTTTCCATGTTTTCAAAAGACTAACTTGCAAAATTAACAATCTTTTCCGAAGACTAATATGCAGATTTTCCAAGTTATCCAAGCACAAGTTTGCAAAATGTTCAAACTTTTCATAATACATTTTTGGAAGATTTCCAACTGTTTACGAGTAAAATTTTTTGCACTTTTCAACGGCTTCCGAGAACAAATTTTTCGATTGTTTTCGAGTATAGGTTTCAAAAAATTTGAACAGCTTTTTTGAAAATTTCACAATATTCTTAAGGTAATTTTGTGACATTTTTTAAGTTGTCCACGATTTTGCAAAATCGTGAAATCGGAATCGGAAATAACTTTAAAAACCGGGAAAAGTCAGGGAAGTTGAATATTAAATTTCTGGGGTAATCTACACCAAATACGGATATCAGTTTACTAACCAGATTACCATCAATCTACCAACAACATTCGGTTTAGAATCCTTTCACCTCAATTTTTTACAATTTGGAATCTAAAAAACAATTCTCACGCCAATTTTTTTATGGAACCCGATTCGTCAAACAGCGACCCCTTATTGCTGACATAGACCTTGATGAAGTAGTTCAAGAAAAGCACGAAGTACGAAGCGTAAATCGCCACCGCAATAGCGATGGCCTGGTCGAACACGCAACAGTCCGGGTTTCCGGCCTTTGCCCTGAACGCGTAGGCGGCGATGAAGACCCCAAACACCATCTGCACTAGCTGCAGAGAAGTGATGGAGATGCTGACCGCCCGTGGCATTCGGAAGCGGAGCACCTTCAATGCGTAGTAAGAGTACATGAAAGAATGCACGATATAGTTGAACAGACAGAAATACTGCTGCATGGCGGACGGGTAGGCGCTGCTGCCCCATGTGAATAGGATGACGGACACGTGGTGATACCAGTGCAGGAAGATCAGCGGGGTCTTCCGCAGGACGATGAAGACTGTGTCGCCCAGCTCCACAATTTTAGAGAGGGCAAACAGCCACACCCAAAAACCGCCCGCCTGCTTGTGCTGCATCGGTCCAGGCTCACACACTGTTCGGTAAAAGCCGTAGTTGTTCAGCATATACAGCATTTCCGATAAAATGCGCACTGTGCCAAAGATGCTGAACAAGGCCAGGCCGAAATTCCAGAGGAAAAGCGGACCGCGCAGGTGGAATGGTGGCCGCGACTTCATCAGGCGTTGGCCGGCGAAAATGACCACCAGGTAGACGCTGATGAAGTACCAGCAAATCTTCCAGTTATCCACGTACCAAAAGTAATGGCTCCAGTAGTCGAAGTTCTTCTCGAACTCGAAGATATAGCGGTCGTAGGTGGCCGACGGAATGTCGTAGTAGCACGTTTCCGAGATGTTCATCCTTTTCGGATATTGATCGCAGTGCAGAGTTTCTGGGAAGCTTTGCTTGCGCTGACGCTTGGAAAATGGGGCTTTGCCAACGCGAGGGAGTCAGTTTTAATGCCTCTGGAAAGTAACATGGCCATGGGGGCTCGTTTGAGAGAAACTCGCGCTCAACGGCGGCTCAAGGACAACTGGTAAGAGTGGACAACAATCCTTGTTTGATTAGTAGCGAAGATCAAGCACAAATTTTTTCTTCTAAATATTAGAAAGTATACATGTACTTTTAACATCGAAACTGCCCACATCGAAAGAAATTGTTTAGAATTATATTCTATCAGAATATAATATAGTGCTTTTTTTGTAATGAAAATATTTTTAAAATATATATTTAAACGTTATTGAAATATGTAAATATGTAAATATGTGAAATATGAACGTCCGAGTTCATAATTATATTAAATATCGTACAAATGCATTTTTAAATACATTTTTGTAAGTACATGTAAATAAAAATTAATTTTCAAGTGTATTTAAAAATATTGAGATTGTATTTTAGAAGATATTTCACAACTTTAGCAATCTTTTCCTAAGACAAACATGCAGATTTTCCAATAGCACAAATTTGCTAAATTTTCCAACTTCTGCAAGATTTCCAACTGTTTATGAGTACAAATTTTCCCAATTTCCAACAGTTTCCGAGGACAGATTTGTGAAATTTTGAACAGTTTTCGAGGGCAAAATTTCAACTGTTTTCGAGTAAGGTTTGTAAAATTTTCCACAGCTTCCGAGGAGGAATTTGCAATATTTTTAATAGATTCCAAGGACAAATTTACAAAATTCTCAAACGTTTCAAAGTACTGTACAAATCATCAACATTTTCTGAGTTTCCCTCGTAGGCATACAAATTTCTAGACACATATATATACACGTGTAATGCAACGTCCACACTGGAGGAAGCATAGAAGGTACACTGTATGCAAACATACTTTAACATTCGAAGAAACTTATTTTGGGAACATTTTGCTAAAATTGCCTCTGTCCAGCGCCGTGCCTAAGTTATAAATGGTGGGGGGTGGGGGGTGGGGAAAGGAAAGGTTAAAAATTCCATCCCCTCCGCCATACATCGAATCTATAGGAACAACGGGGGACGTCGGCCACGTGGCCTAGTTTAACCTTTGCATTTTTAATTCCGCTGCATTTAATTCTCGCATTAATTCAGTTTTCGTTTGCGTTAATTTGTTAATAAACCATTGTATATAATCTGCGCCATTCTCCGTCTTAGTCCATTACCTAAAACGCTTAATTGGTGACCTTTGCGTGATCTTCGGACAACGGACACGCTGCAAACGTGGGTGATCAACGAATTTTGACGTTTTCGCGTTTTTGGACGACATCATGAATACCCAACAGGAACTTCCGGACGCCGCGGACATCGCGAATGTTTCTTTCCGAGCTCCCGCATCACCACCGACGACACAAAATACGACCGCGTGGTCGCATCCTTGGACGTCACCACTGCCGAACAACTTCGAGACGTCTTTTTCGATCCGCCTGCGGCCGATAAATACCCGGCCTTAAAGGCACGCATGAGCGAGCAGTTCTCGGTCCACAGGTGGAACGTATTCACACCTTGATGCACGCAATGCTTCGCACTTCTCCGCGAAATGTGTGGTTTGGCCAGGAACAAGCTCAGCGACGACGTACTCCGGGACCTATGGCTACAGCGGCTGCTGGCGAAGGCCCGGGCCGCGATCGCCGCATCGGACGCCACACTTAACCAACTAGCTGTCATTGCAGATCGGGTCTGCACCAGTGCTCGGGACACGTTCCAGTCCGTCGCCGCGGTAAAGGACCTCGCCGGGAGCACCAGCACTTCGACCGCAGCGCCCGCCAACCCGGAGCTCGCCGCAATCCATGCCTCCATTGCAGAGCTGACCGACGCCGTCAGCGCGATCCGAGCACGGGGCAGTAGGTCGCAAGCCGCAGAACGCCCGCGGAGGCAGACGCGCCGACGATCGCGCACACCAGAATACGAAGTCGATAGCAGCAGCTACTGTTGGTACCATCGGAAACACGGATCTCGCGCCCAACAGTGCCGGCAACCCTGCAACTTCAGTTCGGGAAACGCACGCGGCCGTAAATCGACGGCCCAACTATGACCCGGCTAATTGCCGCTGTCCCAGGGACAGGAATACGGTTCCTCATCGACACCGGCGCGGACGTGTCGGTTGTTCCATCCACGATGGAGGACTCGCGCAGACCACCGGATAGGCTTCAGCTGTTCGCCGCGAACGGCACGGCCATATCAACGTTCGGGGTACGGCTCCTCATGCTCGATCTAGGGCTTAAACGGGCTTTCGCGTTGCCATTCATCGTCGCATCGGTGTCCCAGCCCATTATAGGTGCAGACTTTCTCGCTAAGTTCCGGCTTCTCGTCGACATCGCTAAGCGCCGACTGGTGGACTCTGTTACATCAATACACCAGCAGGGAAAAGCGACTGCCGGACCCATAAGGAGCATCCACTTAGTGTGCGGCACCACGAGGTACCACCAACTCTTGGCGGAGTATCCGGACTTGGTGCGCGCCGGCATCCAGCTCGGACCTCCAAAGCATAGCGTGCGGCACCACATCCAAGCACCTAGATCGCTGGGCATCGAAGAAAATGCATATGTTACAACAAAGCCAAAACAGGACACTGCATGATTAAAAACAAAAGGTGGGACCTATAGTCCATGCAAGCAGCTGGCTCAGCACAAATAGAACAAGTGGTGCAAATAAAAAGGTAAGATAGCGCTCAACAAAGCAAAAATCCTAGCTCTGACTAGGATCAGGTGCAAAGCAAATAAAATAACAAAATAAGACACACAGCAATGCCACCAACTAGTGGGGTG
This sequence comes from Megaphyllum sjaelandicum, assembly GCA_034698745.1. Classification (NCBI taxonomy): domain Eukaryota; kingdom Metazoa; phylum Arthropoda; class Diplopoda; order Julida; family Julidae; genus Megaphyllum; species Megaphyllum sjaelandicum. The sequence continues at coordinate 12,432 of JAQGBX010001273.1, read as the reverse complement.
GGGCACGAATAAAAGAAGACCCTACCTGGGTTAGCAAAAAGCATACAATCCTAACTACTACAAGAAAATAAAGCATTCAGTGTCAGGATGCATATATATTGTGAGGTCCTAGCAACCATACAGTTTCAGGTAAGTCACCGGGGCCTAATTAAGAAAAGAGTTCGACACACTTTCGTAACAGTAAACGATAACAACGGGTTTATTGCACAACTCTTTTAGGGGAATACGCCATACAAAATAAAGCATTAAGGCGCATACGGAGTCTCCAACTGGGCGACTCGGAACCCAAACGCTATCACACTTGATCGAGGTGGGAGTTCAAGCCACGGCCAGGGCGAGAGAACATCACTTATGCACGACTACGGTCCTTTGTGACCACACGCTTCAACGTAATGGAGAGAGAGCAATCTCACTCTCTTCTCTTTTTCTTACATAGGGTTCTCGCCAACCTTGGCAAGAGCCCAACATTCCATCTTGTAATGTTGTATCTTCTCGTTTGGAATGTTACTCATTCCTCTTGCTTAATTCGTAACGCTAACGTGATTTTAATCCTTCTCAGGAATGTGCTAATTAATCTTCTGTGATGACCCTGGCCGTACTTACAATATATAAAGTAAAACACATAAACAGAATAAGATGATACCAAACTTGTATATCAAAAGAACAATACGAGTACAACAATACACCTCTCTCGTTGTCTTAAAAAAATAATAAAAGAAGAAAGGGCACGGTATAGGGCACATCCGGCCCCCGGCTACCTCCAGAACATCTCACATGGGGAGGGCTCAAAAAGGAGCACAAGAAATGACTTTTCAAAAACCCAAAACGCTTTGTTTGGTTAAAAAATTAATTCTGTTAACTAGGTTTTCGGCACAAGCCATGCTACCCTTATCACTGAAAGGATAACATGCTCCCCGTAGCGTGGCTTTACCCTGCCGAAAAAGTTTTTTTTGTTGTTTCACCGGCACCTTAAGAACGGGGTAAGCTCCTCAATTTTGTAGGCCGAAAGAGGTTTCGTTAAAACGTCCGCATAATTGCATTTGTTTCCGACAAAATGTAGTCAGAACAACCCTCTTCTAAAGTGGTCCCTGACAAAACAAAGCTTCATCACAAAATACTTTGTCGTGTTGTTCTCGACTTCGTTCTTAATAGCGTGGATCGCCGATTTGTTGTCGAGGAACAAGTCGGGTTCCTGGATGAAACAGGGTAATTTGATTTTAACCTTCTCCAAGAATCTGCACAACCAAAGTAATTTCTTTACTAAGTCGACCAAGGCTATCAATTCTGCCTCCATGGTCGACTGCACAATCATGGTCTGGCGCAAAGACCTCTAAGACACCGGGGACTGGCCGATCATCACTAACACGCCCGAGATGGAGCGACTCATATCCACATTGGACCCCCAGGATGCATCAGAGTATGCTCTGACTTTGGCATCATGGCTTCGAATGATAACTAGACCTTTATTTTTGGTCTGGCGGACATAATTCCCTAAGTTCTCCAGCTGATACCAAGCTGTCATAGAGGGCAAACTACTGTATTTATCTAAAGTGTTCACTGCAACCAATATGTCAGGTCATCCTGGCAAGATATAGTAATGAGCCAATCACGCTCCGATATGGATACTGAATCGCATCCCACACAGAAGTCATCAAGTCATGGGAGAACACGGTTCCTACTCGGAGTGGTTCCTTAGCGCGTCTAGTCGAAATCATGTCTAGCCTCCTGCTGAAAGCGTCGATGTACGGCATCTGGTGCATGGTTATGCTCCCGTCAAAACGGTCCTGCTCAAATTAAAAACCTAGAAAGGTCTGCACCGGGCCTAGAACTTTCAGGTCAAAGACCTGGGATAGTCGGTCAACTACCTCAGTAATTACCTTGCCCGTCTTCCCTAGGATCAATAGGTCATCCAGGTAGACCATGACCAGAGCATCTCACTGGAGTCGATAAATGCACTTGACACTGTCAAGTGGGATGAACTCCTGACATTTTAATTCCTCGTGCAACGTCCCTCACCAGCAACGACCTGCTTGATGTAGGCCATACAAGGACTTGTTCAGCCGCCAGACACATCCGCCGGTTCGCGTTGCTTCTGGTGGCGGTTCCATAAGGGTGGGTTTATCAAGCGTGCTATAAAGAAAGGCACACTTGGCGTTGAGGTGGCAAGTAACCCAGCCTTCGAACACAACAAGCAGGAGCACTAATACACGGACGATTGTGAAGTTAATCACCAGATCGTACACCTCCATGCAATCCCGTCCCTTTCGTTGTTAAAACCCTTTCGCAACGAGACGGGCCCTGTGTCGGACAACTGCGCCTTTCGAGTCCCTCTTATGGGCATAAACCCACATACAGCTAAGGACGCGATCACTCTGCTAAGGCGGTATGGACTCGTTGATGTCACGCTCTTTGAGGACTTGCAACTTGTCCTTCATCGCTTTCTGCCATTTATCGGCTTCTGGCGCCGAAATTGCCACCTTGTACGTGGAGGGATCCATCTCCTCCATCACGTAGGCTTCAGCAGGGGTAGCGGGATCTGAGGGCCCAAGAGCCAGTTCATCAGCAACATTTGGCTCCGGTTTGGGGACCTTGGTGTCCTTCTTGTCCGACAGGGCAATTTTGACCTTGGCCTCCGTACCAGTAGTACACGTCCACGCGATTGCCTTTCACGCAAGTTTTGAGCTCTCGCGTCCAGACCGCAGTGGGCATTGGTTGCGTCGTTGGCTGGTCCGAAGTTAACGGTTGTTGTCGGGAAGCGTCCGGGTCACTCCAAACAGGAACAGTCGGGTCAGTCTTGGGAGTTGTCAGGGGATGTCCGTCCGGGACATCGCATCCAGGCTCTGGCACCTCCATTTTGGGGTGCATCAGTTCATTTGAAACAGTCTCCATAACCAAATCGATCACCTTGGCCTCGCTAAGCTCGTTTACTTTGTTCAAAGTGGGATCATAGAAATGGTATCCCCTAGTGGTCCTGGCGTAGTTAATTAAGATTCCTGATCGGAAAGTGTCGCCGAGCTTCCCTCCACGTTGGGCTGAAGGAACGAATCCGCAAACCCTGCTTAATACCTTTTGGAGGTGAGACAGGTTAGGTGTTTGTCCCCACAGGACTTCGTAAGAGAACCTCATTGACAACATCCGCTGGGGTAGTCGATTCTTTAGGTATGTAAACGTCCGGAGGAATTCTGTCTAAAAGTGTTGGGGTAGTCCGGAGTTCTACACTATGACTTGGACAGCCTGCAGCGCCATTTGATTAAAACATTTGGCCACGCCATTCATTGTGGGGCATGGACGTTTGTGCGCATATATTTGATGCCCCTCTCGGTATAGAATCGCTCGGATACCTTGGAGCAGAATTCCTCTCTGTTGTCCGTCCGGATGGCTTTGACAGACATCCCAGTCTGCTTCTCCATTACAGTAATTTAAGTGGAGATCTTGTCTTTTATCTGGTCTTTTGTCTGCAGTGGGAACCCTGTGCAAAAACGCGAGAAGTCGTCGATGATGGTCAGGTAGTAGCGACAACCTGCACCAGACGGGTGAGGGGTCGGACTTCAAACATCTGCATGCACCAGTTTCAGCAGTGCCTTCGTGTAGATTTTATCTACAGCCGGGTGAGTCAGGCGACGCATCTGGCACTGGTTGCAGGTCTCGCAACTTTGAGGCTGCTCTTTAAAAACTGGCATACCGCAAAAGTGCGAGGACTTGGCCATCTTCAGAATTGTTTGTTGAGATATATGGCCAAGCCGCTGATGCCATAGTCTAATACTTAACGAATCTTTCCCGGCAGACACCGACTATGCTGGCGATAATTTGTCGCGCATGTCGGCTCGAGGCACCGCTGCCACATGGTACAGCTGGTTATCCAACTTGCAATGGAGAACCTGGGTCCCCTCTCTGTTGAAGACTTTGACTGCCTCCACAGATCCCTACCAGGTGCAGCCAGCAGCTTTTGCGAGTTGAGAGGCCGAATTGAGATTTCATCGGGGTGATCTCCTCCAGGTGAGCAAACCACCTTCGGTCATGGCTGATACTCATACCACCACTGGAATCCCACGTCCATCTATCGACGTCTGGTCCGTCGGTGCTTAGTGCTACCACGTCCACGCCAGTCCAGCCAAAGGATCCGTCTACGTTCATGACGTCAAAGCCGCTCAACTCTTGGGAAACGTCAACTACGTTAGAGGTGGATTTACCCTTCGACTTGCCTGCACGAAGCCTTTTACCTCTCCTTCGTCGCGGTGTGGTGGGTTGAGAACCCTGTCCACCAGGACCTTCAACGGGAACCGGTTGAAACGGCTTAAAGGGGGGATGTTGCGGTATCCCATATTGCCTGGTCTGAGATGGCACAGACCGGCATTCGTTGGCAAGGTGGCTAACCTTTTGACACCGGTAGCAGGTCCTGGTCTTTTTGGGACAGGCTCCCGTCTGCCAGGCACCAGTACGCTGGGAGAGGAGGACGTCATCAGTGAACGCAGGTTCCGTCGCGGCCACGCCAAGACTTCTAGCGTACCTCAGACTGTTCGCCTCGGCGATGAGGGCCTCCTTGACCCTGGCTGGAGTAAACCGCATCAGACCATGTGTGTAGTAGCTTGATTTTGAGTTCGAAGTTCGGAGGCAACCCCATCATGTTGGCGTATATATTAATTTCATGTTTATTTACATGTTTAGTTGTTTGCAAATTGCTTTCATTAGTAATAAGTATTAATCAAACTCTGGGATTGACTTGTTTAGTGAACCATTGTTACTAACAAGTCAATATGCAATACTAACAAATTGAACGCAGATTCCCAGAACTTGAAAGCAACAACGAACAACGCAGCATCACAGGGGCAAATGCGTAAGATTAATTCAGACATTGTTTAACTGTTCTTTTAATCTATAGTTTTAAAATGCAAGAGTGTAAGTTTCAGCTGTTTTTAAACTAACTGGAAACTTAAGAACGCATTTGCAAATTCTACAAAACAGCTAAGCGCATTTTTTTCGAATTTAACTTAGAGCATCGTCTGCAATACCAAACGAGTTGAACAAACTCTAACCTCTGACCTCTGACGTAAGATGCGTCGTCTGCTAGAGCAGGAGGTCATCATAGCCTCGACCCCCCCTTTCAAGTTCTGATAGGAAGTGACGTCCAAACCTGTTGCTAACAAAACTGTTCTGCACTCTTGTCACTTCCTCTTCTCTGTTCTGTATTTCGTGAAGGTTAGTTGCGAGTGTAGCTCTCTCTAACTTTTAACTTAAATTCATTTTGAAAGTTTTAAATGTTTAAAAAAATCCCGTCTGTTAACTTGTAATTCCTGACTGGAAGTGGTTTTATTTATAATTCGAAAAGTGAATTTCCTGAATAGAAATCCAAGTCTTCTACTATTTAACAACTTTAGCAAGCTGATTTTTGCGTTCAACATGGCGACCACAAATGCTACAGAATGAGAACTTTATTCTTCAGAGTTTATCAAACTACAAAAATAAATAGAATCAACTTTTACTGGAGAACAATCGTGAGTAATTGGAATTAACGAATGAACTAATTTGGCCAAGATTTGAGCGGATTCCTATCAGCAAATCCAAGCTGTACCTGTTCATCACCTGGAGAATAATGTGCATTATTGCTCCAGTGTTATTTCAACGTTTGAATTAAACTTTGGATCTGCATCTAACTTTAATTTACAAACACGCTCTCGATCGTTCTGTTTGGTTGGTCTGTCACAAAATCCACGTTCGTTTGTTTTAAACACGGTTTTGCCCGGACTTAAATCTACGAAATCAACACATCAGCATTTAAAATGCTCGCTCCTCGGCATCAACCGGACGACCCCTTTCTTTCAGAAGAGTCACTACACGCTCCACTCTGGCGATGTAGGATTCGATGGACTCGTTGGCCTCCCTCCTGAGCGAAACGAATTGGCAGCGCAAATGCCAACGCCGCTTGCAAGAGGTAGGCTGGTAGGTCTTCTGTATGTGCAGTATGACTTTCCTACACTGCTCGCCGGAGAATCCCTGGAAAAGGGTATTTCTGATCCTAGGGTGCACAGAAAAGAAAATCGTGTAGTACGCCTTACTGCACTTCCGCATAAACGTGGCCTTCTCCACCGGGGTGGCAGTTGCAGCAGGGTCGATGCGTTCGGAGGCAACGTATTCGGTCAGCTCCTTTTTCATTAAGGCGACGTCCAGTTTCTCCCTAGGTCGCATAGTTTGTCTCAGTCAGAACTGTAATTTTGGGCGACCGATCGCCAGAGGGGGAAGGCACGCTGAATGAATCTCCAGTCATTTGGATCAGAACTTGAAAATTTAGATAGACTCGCTAGTTGTGATGTTGATTGAAACCCCACGACAAAGTTTTTCGTCGTACCCTGAAACCTTCAGAAGGTAAACACTAATTAATGTTAGCAAGGCGGGATGCTGAACCACTATCGGCCCGCTGAACTGAAAACGAAACTGAGTGCTTGTGATAGCCTAAAACGACAGATTAAAGAGGGTACTAGAACACTAGAACGATGCTAGGGTTCAGAGAGCACCTGTAAACAGTCAATTAGCAGTCATTCTCAAGGAATCCAAGGCAGAAATGAGTAACAACAATCATAAACACCGTTATCGTCCAATGAACACACATGACCACACACGATTCAATGGGTTGTTGTGATAAAACGAGTAAAGTCTCACGTGACGTCGTACTGTTGCTGCACCATGTAGGTCACTGGAATACAACGTCTTGCGGGGAGCGATTAAGAAACGGGCATTCGCCGGACGATGGGGTAACATCAGGACGAAAAGAGCCGCGTTCGCCGTACAGGTGTCGAAGCGGGTCAGCGACAGAATCCGCTGGCCAGGCTTGAAGCGGGCAGCGACGGGCCGAATTAAAGTTATGATCCCCTAGGCTTTAGCAACAGCGTCGGTACAGCGTCGGTACAGCGTGTTGCAGTACCTTAGAGCTTACTGCGTGGACCAACCGGCAACATGGGACGAGTTCACGATGTGTGCCAAGCTGGCCTATAACTCAGCAGCGCTTAACAGCACATCCTTCTCACCACTGCACTGGACGACAGGCCGTGAAGGAATTCACCCGCTATCATGGATGATGGGACTCAACCCAGGTAGCATTGGGGTCAGGAGTTCGGAAACGTTTCTTGAAGACTGGAAGTCCGCAAGAGAGGCAGCTATAGCCAACCTGACGATTGCCCAGCGGAAGCAGCTGGAAGCGGCAAATCGTTACCGCCGAGAAGCGAAGTTCCGAGTCGGGGATTTCGTCTTCGTGAAATGAAGCGAATCGCCCAGACGCAAGGTACCGGCGAGATTCCGCGGAAGTTGGACCCGCAGTGGCTAGGCGAATACAAAGTGTTGTCTGTAGTCGCACCCGTGACTCTTCGCCTGAAGTTTCCTGCCCATTGGAAGTCTTCACTTCTTGTCCACATACAGAATGTGAAGCCAGCGTCGGAGACGCACAAGGAACAGCTGGAGACTTGAAGACCTGGACCCATTGATCCCGACGTGGACCCAGACGTCTTTGCCATCGAGTGGTCCATCGCAGACTCTGTGAATATCTGGTGCACTGGAGAGGGTACTTAAAGAGGAAGCCACGTGGGAGCCCGCAACCGCATTAGCTCACTGCCCGAGCTTACTCTGCGAGTTCCACGGACGTCAATGCGACCCTTCCACCATAGGGATGATTTCTGGACTCCCTCCATCTTCTCTTTCCTCGCCCGAGGCTTGGGTTTAGGTGGAGGAGGGTGTGAGATGGATCCTGCCACCCACATTCTCCTGCGCACTCGCGCATCGCCAGGGGCAGCGGCCGTGCTTCGCTGCAATGCACGCGCACATTCTTTGGGAGCCCGCCAACAGGGATTTCGGCGCTCGGACAATGCTACGACCTTTAGCCCGAGGTCAGACGCATTCCAGAGCATGCTACATGCTGAGCCGTACCCTAAGCTATCCAAAGGTCACTGCCAAGACACTGCAAGCAGATACCGGGACAAGCCAGATTAAGGACACCAGCAGTTGTCCAGGGCGTGGTGCCTGACGATTGTTTCACCATTTTTGCCAGTGCCAGGATTTGGAGAAAGGCAAGTGAACTTTTGCTGCGTGATTTCCCTGGTGCTTAGCAAGCCTCCAGAAGCCTTCAGAAAGAGACTTTCGCACAGAAGAAACACTGCAGTGTGCTTTCCAGTAGCAGCCTGATCGGTGGGAAGGAAGTCCGGCACAGACATAGCCACAGAGACTTTTCGCCGCAAAGCGGAGACCCACCGAACCGCTTCGATGTTCCAAAGCCTGGAAGATCCAGGCAAACCAGGAAGAAGCTAGAAAGCCGACCAGGGACACCCGGCCGACGGAAGAGCGGGTTCATCCCTTGTAAGCCACATGCGCCCCTCACGTGAGAATAAAGAGTGTGTCCCCTCGCAACATTCGCGTTCTGCCTTTCAATGTACACAAATTAGTTTCTTCTAATTATAGTTAACTAATGCCCAAATCTGCTATTGGAAGCATGTGGTGGTCATTTAATGTGTAAGGATTAATTTTTTTTTCAAATAAAGTTAACTATTCAAATGCATAAGTTGCGATTAAATGTTACCACTGGTAATTTTTAGGTTGTCGAAAGTTTAAAAATCATTAAGTTATTTGCATAATCATATATTATATGTGTATATTTTTATATGTACAATTTAATTATCATAAATCAAGATTTCAATAACTAATACATATATACAATGTATAGTTCTTCATGTTCAATTGACTCCTTCTTTATTGATGTTTTCTATTTTCTGCCAGAAATCATTTTTAGGGTGCGATTTTTCACGTTATTTTGTCTTTGAAGGCTTTCCCACAGGCTTTGTTCGCACATAACAAGTTTTCGTTAAAATATGTCAATGAGGAAATCTTCAATTCAAAATTTGAGTATTTGTTTATTTTTTGTATTTTTTTCAATACATTTAAGAGTTTCAATTGCCTTCCTCCTTCTACAAATAGTAATCGACTTAATTTTTGTTGTCGTTTCTTTTATTGTGTTAAACTAAACAAAACTGAAGCAAACCTTCCTAAAATTATTTGTTTGTAAACCCATTAAATTTTAACTTAAGCATTTCGTTGGACAGGTGCATGGCAAGTAATATTAAAACATTATGATAATGCCAAAGAACTAGGTTTAATTGTAATTTCTAGATGCTATTTTTTATTCTGAAATTACTTGTTAAAAATCATTTTAAATATAATCTGAGTTTGTGGTATTTTGGCAAGATAGGTGGGCGCTTTTAAATAAGCGCATTTCCGGTAACCTTGGAATGTAACTTCAAGGTCATAGCGTGGCTATCTTATAAACCGTAATAGTTAGAGCGAAACATTAAATTAGAAAGCTTGTACAATCAAACCCTAATAAGTGGAAATCAAACGGTGCATCGAAATTTGGTCTATGTATCCGGTTTATCACTTATCAGGTTTTTGCATGATGCGCTCAAATTAAATCAGTTTCTGACCTGATTAGTCAAATACAGTGTAGCCTAATCCCTTAGAATAGCATTCATTGATAATAACATATAAATTAAGCTTTATAACGAATACATGCACATTCAGCAGAATAGTATAGTAAAAGCCATTTCTGAGCCACTTTAATTTAAATTGTGAAAGTGACTAAGAAAATGGCGCTTCCAAAATATACAAAATTAAAAAATAAGAGAACAACGAAAAAATTAACGAAAAAATGTACAAAAAATGTTCAACAAATATGCGAAAAATGAACGAAAAAATCAACAACAAAAATAACGAAAAATAGCATGAAAAATAATGAAGAAATCAAACACAAAAATAACAAAAAATAGAAATAAAATAACAAAAAATGAAAAAAAAAATACAACCAAAAATAAAATAAAAATGAAAAAATAAACTTAATAAAAAAAACTAAAAATAAAGGAAAAATAAAGATAAAATTTAAAAAAATCATTTTCTTACCAGATCTGTTGCAGCCACATAAAAAAAACTCCACATCCAAAGATGTGGTTAGTGGAGTTGGTAGTAGACTTTAATATTGATTGATTTTGTTGAAAAAAAATTAATTTCTGTATCCTGAATTTGCGCGATTTGAAGCACTACATTTGGTTGTTGTTCAAATTGAAAATCCGTCCACGACCGACCATCCATTGTTGTCTTTGTTATTGCGATGACTGACATTTTCAGCATTTAATGATTTCTGTAAAAATACTGCTGTTTATATACTTATGGAAAAGGGACAACATTATTATGGGTTTTTTAAATTTTTATCTGAAACTTAAACTCTGGGTTGAACTCTTGTTTAATATTTCCTACATAAAAAACATAACCCCAATTTTTGTTCGCTTTTAAGAAAACAACTCATTAATATTAGCCTGGTTTTATCTGAAACTTGGACTCTGGGTTGAACTCTTGTTTAATATTTCCTACATAAAAACATAACCTCAATTTTTGTTCGCTTTTAAGAAAAAAACTCATTAATATTAGCCTGGTTTTATCAGAAACTTGGACTCTGGGTTGAACTCTTGTTTAATATTTGAATATTAGCCTGGTTTTATCTGAAACTTGGACTCTGGGTTGAACTCTTGTTTAATATTTCCTACTTAAAAACATAACCTCAATTTTTGTCCACTTTTAAGAAAAAAACTCCTTAATATTAGCCTGGTTTTATCCGAAACTTGGACTCTGGGTTGGGTTCATGTTTGAAACCTGGGGTAAATTTTAGGTTATGAACATGATTAGACTAATAAATTAGGCATGAAAAATAGTATAAATAGCCAGAAATTTCCTGCAGAAGTTACAGTGCAATTCTGAAATTGTTTGTGCCACAACTTGGGATTCAGCTCCAGGACTATTTCCAACCAGATATCTGCAGAGATGGGTAAGTACAGTGTTATAATATTGTATTGCTTAAGTTTAGTTTTTATATACAACACAGTAAAATCTATAAAAGTGACCACCTTTGAATAGTGAGCTCCTATTCAAATTGGCCACTTTTTTAGTGAACAATATCTTATAAATGCCCTGTATATCGCCTCTTCAAATTGGCCAGTTTTTAGTAAACATTTCTGTTATGCACTTACTTTATATATTGGCTGCTTTCAAATATTGAGCACCTCTTTAAATTGGCCAGAGAAAAATTTACAAGAATAAAATAACAAAATTAATGAGAAAGGGGGGTTCTAATCAAGCTAGGGCTTCAATATTTAGTATATAGAGACGTTATAGAGGGATGAAAAGTTCTCCCTAGGTTTAGTAGGGGTTAAACATTTGGAGGGGTTAAAAAAGGGGTAAATCAAAAAATCATAAAATATTTTTCAATTTACACCAAACTTGAAAGCCAAGTGTAATTAGGAGTTAAAAGTTGATCCCAACCACTTTTTAGCTATTATCCCCCACTTTTGAGCTATTATCCCTAACTTTTCGTTTAAAGACTTAAACTCGCTTAATATTAAAGATAGAGAGTTGGGGTCACCACTAAGTTTACTTAAATTAAAAAAGAAGAAGTTTAAATTAACTCCCACTTTTCTACCCTCACTTTTTCTTTACCCCCACTTATGTTATTTGCTTGATTAGACTAATGAAATTGCTGAAATTGGACATTCGGGTTAAGAAAAAGGGGTTCTAGTCAAGCTATGGGTTTACAATTTGATATACAGAGATGTAATGTTAGGGCAAAGGGATCTTTATAGGTTTAGTAGGGACCAAACATTTAGAAGGGTTAAACATAGGGGTAAATCAAATAATTATGAAAAGTTGTGGTAAATCTAGTGTAGAAATCCAATTAGCATCAAACTTAAAAGCCCAGCATATTTAATGGTTAGAAGTTGATTGTCACCACTTTTTAGCCATTATCCCCCACTTTTTTTTCTAAGGTGAAAAACTCGCTTAATATTGAAGATAGAAAGTTTGGGTCACCACTAAAGTTACTTATAGTGAAAAAGAGATAGTTTAAATTAACCCCCACTTTTCTACCCCCAGTTTTTCATTACCCCTTTTTTTTCAAAAGTGCTTGAAAATAGTCGTGTTTGGTATCAAATCACTCAGGAGGAAGAAACAAGCTCAAAAATAATAATTTTTTAACCCTTACTTTTTATCCCCTACTTTTACAACTTTGGCAAAACTTGGCAAGTAAGATATCAAACTGCTCAGGTAAACAAATGCAAGTTTATAAGATAGAAATAGTGTTTTCTATATAATACATTGTTTAGTTATAAGTCATATACCTATAAGTTAAAAGGTAGCTAGTTTTAAGATATTATTATTTTTTACTTAGAGTCATATTTGGCCGAATTAACTCCTAGCGATTCTGAAGGAGAACAAGTTCAAGTAGTTGCTAAACCCTCAAGGTCTGCTAAGCGTAAATCTGAGGGAAATGATGAAGTTGCTAGTGCTTCTAAGAGAAAAGCTCCAGCTAAGAAGCCAACATTAAGTTTAGAAGAGACAAAGATTCAAAATTGGATCAAA
>JAQGBX010001272.1:0-26138 GCA_034698745.1 Megaphyllum sjaelandicum | reverse complement strand
TTGAGATTTCACTTCTTTAATTGTTGAATTTCCAATGGTGTAGGAATGGGAAGAGTTACCATGGCCTAGATGCAGTGCGCTGCACTTATCTGCTGCCAAAGCCAACTGCCACATGGAGGTCCATATTTCAACTTGATTAAGGGAGTTTTGTAAAGTTTCTAGCTGTTGTGCAGTGTCAGTTTTCTGAAGTAACTTAGTGTCGTCAGCATACATGTAGATATTAGTGCAAGGTTCTATCTGGGTGAGAAGCTCATCTATATAGAATATAAATAGAAACGGACCCAGGACACTACCTTGGGGAACTCCACTAAGTACATGTAGAGGGTCACTTAGTATCCCACCCACACGTACCTTCTGGGTTCTGCCATATAGGAAGGAGGCAATCCAAGCTAATATTGGGTCACGCAGTCCCATTTGTTTGAGCTTAAATAGGAGTTTGACATGGGAGACCTTGTCAAAGGCCTTGGCAAAATCGAGATATATTACATCAACACAGGAACCATTTTCAACTGAGGCTGTGCAGAAATCAAATGCTTTCAAGAGCTGAGTGGAGATTGTGCGGTTCTTAAGGAATCCGTACTGATTTGGCGAGAGAGGCATATAGTTTTGAAGATTGTCCACGATGATCCCTTCAAGGATCTTACAGGGAATGCACGTTAATGAGATGGGTCTATAGTTTTCTGGTACAGTGGGATCACCTTTTTTAAAAATTGGGACCACTATTGAGCTCTTCCATATGCCTGGCAGTGTCCCCTCTTGCAGAGATTTTTTGAAAATAAGGCATAGTGGTTTAGCAAGAAGTTGTGCAAATAAAACATACAGTATAGCTGGTATGCCGTCTTAAATTATTTTATTAACACTTTTTTTGTAGTATTTTTACAACAAAATCTTGCGCTACACATAGAAATATCCCACAGATGCAAGCGCATTTGGATTTTCAGGAGAATAAGCATCAAATAAAGCCGTGTCGCAATGTGTTTGTTTCAAACCTGCATTTGTTATTGCGTCACGAAGGATGACCTTGTCCAAGGCAAAGGTTTGGAAAGTTGGACCGCCAAAACTGTAATCCCGACTGTTTAACGTTCCCGCCAAAATCAGAAAGCCGTTCTGGCTCAAAATCGACGCTAGGTTTCTAATCGCCATCCCGTATTCAATGGCGTTGGAGGTTGCTGCCTCGACGCAGAAATGACTGACGATGATATCGTAAGTCGTAGAGTTTAGCGGAGGACCAGCTGGGGGAGATGCCATGACATCGCAAAACAGAACTTGTTGTACCCTTTGGCGAACGCGATCTATTAGTTCGAAAACATTTCGATTAGTCTCAAGAGCCACATGTTCAAGAATTGCGCTCATGTCCAGGGCACCATCTCCTCCCCTGATCCATCTGTCGAGCTCAGCGCGTGAGCTAGCCAAGAAGTCGCTGACTGCTATCTCTGGGACGAACTGACTCGCACTTATTAAAGTGGGCCCTGAGCCCACATCCAGCATGTTTCTCCCGAAGACATAGCCTTTTTCAAAGTATCACCTCATTTCCCACATAAAGTAATCAGTTTCGGCGTCTATTCGCTCATAGCGCGCACTATAATACAACGTCGGATAAAAATGTCTCACATGGTATTCTTTAAGTTGCTCCTGATTCAACGACGGTTGAGCCATTTATGCTGGTGATTAACTATCGCTTCTAAAATATATAGTGTTATTTTATATGTCACACCTGTGACAGCTAAAAACATGCTTTTTTTAACTTCGAAAATATCAATTGTGCAGCCACATTGCGCGTGGCTGCACAGAGAGATCACTTTTGGGAAATCCAAAAGTGGATCCAAAAGGTGGACTACCGATTATCCGGGGAAATTGGAGGGATTTTAGATTTCCTGATAATCGAACAATATAAGAATTAAGACTTCAAAGAAATCATGGCATTAATGTTTGTCGGTATATACGTGTACTGTTAAACTTCGTTAAGACGAATCGCAACGAACAACTGGAGAAACTCCAAAAGCGTAGTTGGTATTAGAGAGATTCAGTGCAACAAAAACCTACACACGGAATACGACACCGTGAACCTCTTTCCTTTGGAATGGTGTGCGCATGCTCAGCATTGACGTAAGCGGGTTTAGCATTTCGTGCGACCGTCATCTTACCTACTTTGTCGTATCCGGTTTCCCCCCGTTTCCTCTCAACGACTTCAAAAAGACCTAACAAGATGGCGCCAAATCTTCGTTTCTCAAATGTGTCAATAGATGTCGCTACTGTCAGACGTAGCCTTTAACGATTAGTTACACTGAAGATCAACTTACAACCCTCCTTTAGCGATAAATTGTCGTCCACGTTAAACAACTAAAGGTCGTCTTTCATGTGGGTCGTATTACGTACTGGAGGCACTGAATCTCTCTAATACCGTAATACGACACCCCATCCTGGCCCAGTACCCTCTTTTGTTGCTTCGCAGGGGTCAGTGACTCGGACGATGAGGGATATCCCGCTGATGTCGACCTCCTGACTTTGAAAAAAAAACCGCCATGCCATTGTCTCGGCTACCGCTATTGTATGCCCGAAGGTAACCTCACGTATTGTTGGAATATTGGTATGTGCGAACCATATTTCTCGTTATAACCTCCAGTTGGGATCAGTTTTGTTGTCAAATTCTTCGTAGATTAGATGCAGAATTTGCTATTAGAGTTTGCTGTTAGATGAGTGCAATAAACTCGAGTAAAAAACCATAAATTAACCGTGGAAGGAATTATATGCTCAGGTTTGTGATAGGAAAATTGGTAAACTTTGGTAGTTTGCAATTTTAATAATTGCGGTTTTCTATTAGAAAACTATCGAGTACATAAGCTGAGAGTTTGGTAACCATTGCAAAGATGTAATAGTTTGCTACAGAAATACCACAGATATAAAAGCAGTTTAACCGACAATTTTTGTTCCCGCGAAATGATGGCAGTTTGTTTCGAGAATCAACCTACAAAAGTTTGAGCGTTGTACAAGCCAAACTCGGATAAGTGAAAGCCGCTTAAATTAAAAAATCCTAATAATTGAAACAAATAAACATGCATTTGTTTCAAATATCAGGATTTTTCTGATAATTATTTATAACTAACGGTAAAACCTGGCCTTTCCCGGGTGAAAATTGATGTTTTGACTTTCTAACCTCTTTTATGCGATTAGGAGTTCGATTTAGTTGTCGTTATCTCCAAAAGATGGAGCTATATGATCTGTATATGTACTGTAATAGCGGAAAAACCAGACCCTTCCCGGTATGAAATCGTTTGACAGTTTTATGACCCTTGGAATTTCCCACGGATTTAACCGTCCTCAGCGCGATGCTGAGTCATGAGGGGCGATTCGAAACGGGCGACTTCGAAATGCGCGTCCTTCCTACGCGCCAGATGACAACGTCTTTTTCGAATGGCCCCTATCACAGATACATAAATAGGCACAAACAAGATGGAAGGGGTTTGGCTTTTTATAAATATAATATTTAAATATAATTTTCCTTATAATTTCTGATAATTTCCTGAACTTTACCCTATGTTTTGTATATTAAATGAAACCAGATAAATGAAAATCGTTTAAAATTAAAAATCCGCACAAGTGAACATTTATGAACAAGGCTGAGGTGCACCTTTTGTATTCAATTATACTCGGATAAGTGAAAATCGGATCGTTTAATCTACAAATATCTAGATTCTACAGTATAGACTCGCGTTTTCACTGCTCCCATTTATGAAAATTATATTTTCACTTAATATATTGCGAAGTATTCCATAAATGAAATGCAAATTTTTGCTCAGAGTCACGAACTAAATTCGCCCATTTCCTCATTCAGTGTTCAGGGTTTCAATGTTTTTCTTCCGGTGAACTGGAAATGTCCCCAAGTTGGGACAATATAATATTACTATGTTCTCTGAATTTTTTCAGATTTTTTTTATTAAAAATTAAGTTTTACAAAATGCCCCAATGAAATTTCAACATCTCGAAACAATGGCATAATTTGTGCAAACTAACTTTTTTATGACATTTTTTTAATGTACAAAATGTGATTTATTAGATAGATGCAAAAAAAATCACTTTAAAGTATTTGAAATTCTTTAAAAACAACTTTGTTTTTAGACCTACTATCACTAATTTCTTGGAAATCTGGCTTTAAGTTTTCAAAATGCTATAATTTCCTAAAAAATGCCAGTAGGATGCACTGCAAGCCTACATTTGAAAGAGGGGCTATTCCGCTATACACTGAAGCATTGCAGTGCAGCCTTATGTCCAAATTTGAATCGCCTGTTACAATTGTAACCGCAGTGAATGAAGGGGCTATACTACATGCATGTTCAACTGGACAGGGGTCATCTCGAAACGGATGCACGAAACGAGGTACATATTTTCCTAGAGCAATTTCCGAACCCCTTTCTTGTAAATTAGTCGAGAATCAGTCTCAGGGTGGATGTAAAAAGAGGCACCGTATCAGATGGTCAGTGTAATTGTTCGCTTCGGCCATAATCGCCATCACCCGAATCAGCAGGACGCATTTTTAGCCCCTAGGGGGCGTCTCGATTTTTGTGTTTTTTTTTTCAATCGCTTCGCACCTGAATCGGCAATGCATGCAAATTGTTGGATTTTTTGGCGAATTGGTAGCTGACCAGTGCCCAGTGGGGAGCGTGGTCAGTACTTTTCTCCCTCTCTTATTTTTCGATCACCGCAATATATTTTTCTGGAAAAAATTTCTTCCTAATAACGATTCAACATGGGTTTTAAAAGCGTGGCCGGACACCTGAGGGGGTCAAGCGGCTACTCACCCAGGGGGGTCGCGTTCGGAGGGGTGCCACCCATTGGGTTCGATGATGGGAGAAACAGGCGAAAAATAGCCCCGCGAAAATGTGGGGGGGAGGGGGGTGAGCACGTGTCCCACTCACAAAAACAAAAACTATGCAAAAATTACTTAACCATTTTCGAAGAAAAATAAAAAAAACAAAATCGAAAAAAAAAAAAACATTTTTCTTCCGAAATGGTAAAATAATTTTTTGTTGGAAATCGATTTGCTGTTTCTTCGAAAGACGTAATAACATCCATAAATCCAGATTGTTATTTCAGATATCGCCGAACGCCATTTCCATAATCGAGATTTGAAATTCCATGAATTATTCAATAATATGATTCTGAGTTATTCTTGGCACACAAATTTCGCTTTCTGCTTTTGCTTTTAAAATATGGCAATGTTATCGGTTATCCGGATTTTGAAAGTTAGTAGAAAATACAGTTATTCGGAGAATTTGGAACGTTTTTCTTGGGAAAATTTTAAAATTGTCGTTTATTCAGAAAACATTTTACTTCTCCCCCCCCTCCCCAAATTGTCTCGTTATTTTTGGGGAAAAAAAAGAAAAAGATACGATTTTTTTCCTTCCTATAAATTTTCATCCAAAATCGACAAAATATATCAATACTGTAATGTAATACATTTTTTTTTTAAATATATTTCATAATTTTTAGACTTTTTTAAAACATTACAAATTCTTCACAAAATCCCCCCCCCCTCCTCCCCAAATTGTATCGTTATTTTTTGGGGGGGGGGAAAGATGGGGGGGGGGGGAAGGAGAAAGATACAAATTTTCCCTTTCCATAAATTTTTATCCAAAATCAACAACATTTCAATAAATGTAGAGATACACGTAATACGTTTTTCAAAGAAATTACATTTGACATTTTTTAAGAATTTTTTTAAAACGTTACATGTTTTGAAAAAATCTAAAACACAATAGAATTTCTCTGAAAAAAAAAAAATGATTTTTGCCATTTATTTACAAATTCTTAATAGCAAAATTTTTCCCCAAATTGTATCGTTATTTTTAGGAATAAAAAACAAAGAAACGATTATGATCTTTCCCCTCTCTATAAATTTTCAACCAAAATCGACAAAATTTCAATAAATGTACACGTAAAAAATTTAAAAAAAAATAAATGTATATATATGACCTTTTTGAATTTTTTTTTTAAAAAGTTTAATTTTAAAACTCAAAAACAATACAATTTCTTTGAAAAAAATTTAAAAAAATTTTTTTTTTGTCATTTATTTACAAATTCATAACAAAATTTTTCGAAAAAATGGTAATTTTTGTGCAAAAACATCAATAAAACTGACTAAAAATCGATAAATTTACGATATTAAATAAAAATTAGAAAAAAATAACACGTTTTTTTCAAAAGATACCAATTCTTCTAAAAAATCGTTATAACTGTATAGGTTGGTTGGTGGGTATAAGGGCGCAGGGCCTGTAAAACTGTATAGGAGTACTTTACGATTCGCACTTTGGCAGTCGTGATGTCACGTGTTGGGTCGACTAAGCCCACGTGACTCGATAATTGCCAAGGTACAAATTCGTAAAGCATCTATCCGAGTACCTCTATATTGATTGTAATAATAATAATAATATAACTCTACCATTGGCCGATGTAAATTGAGGCTTTAAACTTGGAAGTTTTTTAACTGAAAGCAAGGTCGCTAGATGGCGCTGAGGGTGAATGGGGTTAACTAGGGGGTGCGAGGGGGAGATCGAAGGGCTATTGAATTACTAATAAATGAACGGCGTGGGGACAGATCGAGGACTACAAATAAACACAGGTGTCCGTAAGGAATGCGAATTAGATCAGCAGCGATGTCGTCACGCGTCCACCCTCGACCCCCGTCCACTTTGACCTCCCCCTGGAGAGGAATTCGCTCCAATGACACGCGATTGTCCCGCGAACGTAAACAAGCTGATATCGAAATGTCCGAACATCTGCTAAAACAAATAGAAAAAAGAGAGTCCTGGTTGATGCAACGAGCAGGCCGAATTCCTGAAACTGGCCAGGGGTCAGCGAACACGTGGCCGCGCATTCGCCTCCTGCAACACGTCAAGGCGGCCATGAAACACTCGCACATGTTACGACGTGTATATGGTAATACGATATCGTAACCGGCCACCGGGGACGGGACCCAGAGAGCCTATACTGTGACTCATGAGGCGGACAAGGGAGACCCCTGGCGGTGGACTGGAAAGCGATATGTTCCGGGAACAAGGGAGAATCGAATGAAATCATACATGTAGTTTACTCGAAATGTCTGAAAACGTGTGGAAAAATATAAAAATCAAACAGATCGTATCGACAATTTGAGAAAGAAAACCTGCAACTTTTGAGTAAAACATGCTGCAGGGGAAATTGAAGAGGGTAATTTCGGAGAAACGAATCAAAATAACTACCCAAAATGTTTGAAAACGTACATTGTACATGGAAAAGTGTAAAACATGCAAGCACGAGTTAAAATATTAATATTAAGAATTTGAAAAAATCTGGAATTTTTAGTGAATACGGGGGTAATTTTGAAGAATCGCTCAAATCAAAATAACTACTTGTCCTCGAAATGTTTGAAAACGTTTTGAAAAGTATGAAACCAAACGGAGTTAAAAATATATAGGCCTACTGTATATAATATATCGTATGGTATCAAAATTTGAGAAAGAAAACGTGGAATTTTGAGGAAAACATGCTGCAGGGGAAATTGAAGAGGGTAATTTGGGAGAAACGTGTCAAAATAATAACCCACAATGTTTGTAAACGTACATGGAATAACGGAAAAGTGTAAAACATGCAAGCATGAGTTAAAATAGTAATATTGTATTGAGAATTTGAAAATCAGGAATTTTTAGTAAATACGGGGGGTAATTTCGAAGAAACGATCAAATCAAAATAATTACCCAAAATGTTTGAAAACGTATTGAAAAGTATGAAACCAAACCGAGTTAAAAATGTTAATGCCACGTAGAACATTTGACGAAAATTAAATAACCGGAATTTTGAATAAAAACAGGGGAAAGTCAAGAGGGATATTTGGACAAAACCTGTGATTTAAGTAAAAACAAGGGAAATTCAAGAGGAATTCTTGGACAAAATCTGTGATTTAAGTAAAAACAGAAAATTCAAGAGGAATTTTTGGGCAAAATCTGTGATTTAAGTGAAAACAGTAAATTCAAGAGGAATCTTTGGATAAACTCTGTAATTTAAGTAAAAACAAGGGAAATTCAAGAGGAAAGCTTGGACAAAATCTGTGATTTAAGTAAAAACAGAGAAAATTCAGGAGGAATTTTTGGCCAAAACCTGTGGTTTAAGCAAAAACAGGGGAAATTCAAGAGGATTTTTTTTTGACAAAACCTGTGATTTAAGTAAAAACAGAGGAAATTCAAGAGGAATTTTTGGACAAAATCTGTGATAAGAGGAAATTCAAGAGGAATGTTTGGACAAAATCTGTGATTTAAGTAAAAACAGAGGAAATTCAAGAGGAATTTTTTGACAAAATCTGTGATTTAAGTAAAAACAGAGGAAATTCAAGAGGAATTTTTTTGACAAAACCTGTGATTTAAGTAAAAACAGGGGAAATTCAAGAGGAATTTTTGGACAAAATCTGTTATTTAAGTAAAAACAGATAAAATCCAAGAGGAATTTTTTGATAAAACCTGTGATTTAAGTAAAAAATAGGTTAAATTCGAAATGATTATTCAGACAAAGTCGAAGAATCTCGACGCTCACGTTATAGCTTTCTCAAGTATAGTTTCCAGCTCCCGTTCACGCATTATCATTAAGGCATAACGCTTTAACTTACGACACACCCTACGCCCCCCCTTCCTCAACCCCCTTATCCTCGACCCTCCCCTAAAGATTCTTTCCCCAAATTGGTTCATTTTTAGGCGAAATCATGCCACATAAAGGCAACCATTGTCAAGGTTTTTGAAGTGGGGGTCTCGTTTAGGGGTGTGGGGGTAGGACCCTACAATGTATGGGACGGGACACGTACTGCTTGGTTAGGAAAGGAGAAACCGAAGTGCACGTGCGACTGTTGAACGTCGACCTTCGACCTTTCTATCTTTCACTTTTAATGAGTCTGCCGCTGCCATCGGCATCCTCACTTTCGCCGAAAATATTAACCCCCATCCCCCTAAAAAATACATCTAACGATACAAAACCGGAGTCTGTGTTATGAAATCTGGATAAAAAATAATAATAATAACCCTAACGAAGCCAGCGCCACCTGGAAGTTTCGGCTGCGTGCAGTGGTTCATTAAACGAAACATTTAATACCACCGGATGGGGCGAATATGAACCCCCCCCCCCCCCTTAAAAAAAATTGGTGAGGGGGACGTGCATGCGACTCGTTAGGGGTGAAACTGATGCTCGATTTAAGAGCGGAGTTAATTGGTCGTGCCAAAGTATGTTAAGTTTAACCCCTCGGAAACTGTTCGAATATTGCAATTTGTACTCCAGAAAGTTTTAAAATATTGCGAGTTTGTCCTCGGAAACTGTTAAAAATAATGTACATGTACGTGTATTGCATATTTGTACTCGAAAACTGTTCAAAATATTACAAATTTGTAGTGGGACACTGTTGGAAATTTTTCCAAATTTGCCCTGGGAATTATAGTGAACTTAATTGCATTCCCGATATAGTTTTAAAATAGTGCAAATTTGTCCTCAGAAATTGTTCAAAATATTGCAAATTTGTACGCCCAAAAGTTTTAAAATATTGCAAGTTTGTCCTCGGAAACTGATCAAAATAATGTACATGCACGTGTATTGCATATTTGTATACTCGAAAACTCTTCAAAATATTACAAATTTGTAGTGGGAAACTGTTGGAAAATTTTCGAAATTTGCCCTGGGAATTATAGTGAAGAATTATAGTGAATTTTATTCCCAATATAGTTTTAAAGTATTGCAAATTTGTCCTCGGAAATTGTTCAAAATACATGTATTATAAATTTGTACGCCCAAATGTTTTAAAATATTGCGAGTTTGTCCTCGGAAACAGTAAAAAATAATGTACATGTACATGTATTGCATATTTGTATACTCGAAAACTCTTCAAAATATTAAAAATTTGTAGTCGGAAACTGTTGGAAATTTTTCCAAATTTGCCCTGGGAATTATAGTGAACTTTTATTCCCGTTAGTTTTAAAATATTGCAAATTTGTCCTCGGAAATTGTTCAAAATATTGCAAATTTGTACGCCCAAAAGTTTTAAAATATTGCGAGTTTCTCCTCGGAAACTGATCAAAATAATGTACATGTACATGTATTGCATATTAATTTGTACTCGAAAACTCTTCAAAATATTACAAATTTGTAGTGGGAAATTGTTCAAAATATTGCTAATTTGTACGCCCAAAAGTTTTAAAATATTTCATATACATGTATATTTGTCCTCGGAAACTCTTCAAACTATTACAAAATTTGCTGTTGGATTTTTTTCCAAATTTGCTCTTGGAATTATAGTGAATTTGTATTCCCAGTATATTACAGTATTGGTTTTAAAATATTGCAAATTTGTCGTCGGAAACTCTTAAAACTCTAAAAGATTATTGAAATTATAGTGAACTATTCACAAATCACTTTTTTTAATTGTTATTTTTGGTTAAATTTCACCAAATTTCACGAAATTTCACAAATCACTTTTTTTATTGTTATTTTTGGTAAAATTTCACGAAATTTTACATTAACTCACTTTTTTATGGTTATTTTTGATTAAATTTCACGAAATTTTACCGAAATTTCACAAATACCTTTTAATAGTTATTTTTGGTTAAATGTCACGAAATTTCACACATAACTTTTCTGTGTGGTTATATGTATTTGATGAGTTTTGGAGAAATTTGGCCCAATTTTACCAAAATAATGTAAGTTGGCCGATTTTTGTATTATTTTGCATTATTTTCCATTAATTTTCATGATATATTGCAATATTTTTCATTATTTTGCATGATATATTGCAATATTTTTCATTATTTTGCATTATATTTTCTATTATTTCCGTCTAATATTGTATGTTAAATATGTTAAATATTGCAAATTTGTCCTCGGAAACTGTTGGCCGTTTTTCAAATTTGTCCTCGGAATTATTGCAAAATTTGTATTAGCAAAAGTTTTTTTAAATATTTGGAATTTTCGTTTGGAAACAATTGAAGAAGTGTCGCCGCCTAGCGAGAATCTAATTTGGTGTTTGCGTTCGTCAGCGTGTCTGTCACTGTTGGTATTCGAGCAGTAAGGAACCACTCCACTTTTGTATACTGTATCCCTCATCAGCGCCACCCCCTAAACCCCAACCCAATAACCCTTAGCCTACTGGTTAGGAATTAGGATCCTGAAACCACCTTTAAAACACAGATGCATTTGCTCTACAATTGAAAAAAGGGGGAGCAGCGAGGACTCAATTCCAGAATCTCCGTTTCAAACCCCTTTTGTTTCCGATAAAACAACAAACAAGTTTCATCTTTCAAAAACTTCCAAAATAAATAAAACATGGCTTCCCTTCCCTTCTCTTCCTCCTAGGATGATGACTCCATGGCTGCCCCCGAAACGACGACCTGTGAACCCCCTGATCAAATGCAAAATGGTCGAAGAGGAAAAGTCAGATGCGGACATTTGAAACCGAAGGTGGCGCCATCTATGGTGCGTTTCGAAAGACAAAATGCATCGTCTTGAGTAACTGAAGAAAAATTAGCGCCATCTATATGGTGCATCTCGAACCACACAAAAAGAAAGCGTCATCTATGGTGTCATCTTGAGTAACTTAAAGAAATAGCGCCATCTATGGCGCATTCTGAAAAACAAAAGCATCATCTAGGGTGTCATATTGATCATCCGAGGAAAACAGCGTCATCTATATGGTGCCTCTCGAACCACAAAAAGAACACATCATCTTGAGTAACTTAAGGAAAATAGCGCCATCTATGGTGCATTTTGAAAAACCAAAGCATCATCTATGATGTCAACTTGAGTAACTTAAGGAAAATAGCGCCATCTATGGTGCATTTCGAAAAACCAAAGCATCATCTATGATGTCAACTTGAGTAACTTAAGGAGAATAGCGCCATCTATGGTGCATTTCGAAAAACCAAAGCATCATCTATGATGTTAACTTGAGTAACTTAAGGAAAATAGCGCCATCTATGGTGCATTTCGAAAAACCAAAGCATCATTTATGATGTCAACTTAAGTAACTTAAGGAAAATAGCGCCATCTATGGTGCATTTTGGAAATAAATTAAGAAGATATCATTATTTATGTTGCCATCTTGAGCAACTGAAGAAAAACAAAACAAAAAAAGCATCATCTATGATGTCATCTTCAGCAATCGAAGATAATAGCGCCATCTATGGTGCATTGCGTAAAAAATTTAAGATATCAATGTCTATGTTGTCATCTTGAGCAACTGTAGAGAAGCAACTGAAGAAAAGAGCGCCATCTATGGTGCATTTCGAACAACCAAAGCATCATCTACGGTGCAATCTTGCCTCCGAGAAAGATAGCGCCATCTATGGTGCATTTCGACAAAAACAAAACACAGCATCATCTACGGTGCCATCTTGAGCAACTGAAGATAAGAGCGTCATATACGATGCATTTTGAAAAACAGCGCCATCTATGCATGCATGGTGCATCTCGAAGATAGCGCCACCTGACCAATGGTCGAAAAATGTCCTTTAGGCCTACGGTCGAGCCTCAGAGGAAGATGGCGCCATCTGTGGAGTATCCGCTATATTTCAGGATTTTTGACAAATTTTCCGCACATTTGCAACATATTTCATAAATCTAGGCTGGTAATCGGATTTTAATCGACGAATAAATCTGACGGGAGCTTATGGTTAACGCCCACTGACCCTTGACCCTGGGCTAGAGAGGGCGAAACCAGAGCGCCATCTACGATGCATTTCACGCAACTGCGGTTAATTTTTGTTGAAAAATTTCCAAAAAAAAAATCAGCGCGTATCTTTCAAAAATGACCGGTCATTAAAATCAGAAGCCGGTCGTTAAATCGTCGATTAAATTTAACGTGAGGAATGGCGCTCCGAATGGTCAACGTAACGTGTTGACTAGAGAGCCCTCTAGTGTTGACAACTCAACAACGCCCCCTATGGCTGACCCATGCATCGCGGGAGTGTCAATCCGCTTAAAACGGAGCGTTTGAGCAAGACTTTGACAAATGCAATTCGCAGTCCACGGGCCACCCAAAAACGAGGTCAGGGGTCAACTGGCACGAGGAGGCGACGCGTCGCCACAACCCGGAAGTGCCAAATAAAAAACAAACACCAGTGGCGCGCGAGAGAGAGATAATTAAGCTTTAATTTTAATCTTGTTTTAAAAATAAGATATAGAGGAACGGTCAGGGTGGTCCCTATAGTTATAGAATAAAATAGCCTCTGGTCAAGAAGAAAATTAAAATATTGCAGCTGGACATGGCTCGATGTTAAATTCATTTAATTTTTGAAGTAATAATAGTTGACCACTGGGTTAACCTTATCGGGAGATTAATTGAAGTTTAATTGTCAGTTATTTTTAAATAAGAAATGTTTCTCTTACTTTCCGCGGCTATCTCAAGTAATTTTCAGCATGTTAATTGTTCAGGTTCTGTTATTTATCCTATTGAGAGCTTTAACTAAGAGAGGAACGCTTCGCTTACTCTAACCCATAATCTTAAGTAATTTTTTGGTTATTTTAAAATCGATGGCTTAACGTTAAAGTAATAAAAGAAACACTTTGCTTACTATACTTGGACTTGTCTTGAGCAGTTTTCGTTTCGCGAAGTTAACTGAAAAACTGCTATGAAACAAGTTGCTTACTATACATGGGACAATCTCAAATAATTTTTGTATTCTGAATATCAAAATGCATAGAGCTTAGCAAATATACCTTTATAAGTAACACTTCGGTTAAACGTACGAGTCCATCTTAAGCAATTTTCGTAATTGAAAAACTGCTATTAGAGAATACACATACATGTAATTAAGAAAGAAGTTGATTACTACGTGAGACAATCTCGAGTTGTTTTCGTAATACGAATATCAAAATTCATAGAGTTTAACAAATATACCTTAAGGTAACACTTCGCTTAAACGTACGATTCCATCTCAAGTAATTTCCGTAATTGAAAAACTCCTTATACATAATAATGTACAATGCATAAGTAAGAAAGTTGCATACTACGTGAGGCAATCTCGAGCAGTTTTCGTAATTTGGGTATTATAATTCACTGAATGTAACAAATATAAGTAACACCTCGCTTACAAGTACCAGACCAATTCAAGCAATTTTCGTATCATTGAATTTGAGAACGAATAAAAGTAACGCCTTGCTTACTAAACTTTCGATTTTAAGCAATTTCCGTATCTCATCCATCCCGAGTCAATTTTTGTTTTACTTTCTCTTATACCGGTTATAGGATCACAATTCCGGGCACCTCGAAGGCCCCTCGAAACCGAGGAAGAAGCTTAAATGACCAATGGTCATAAAATTTGGCCAATCGAGGTCAGAGAATGTCCTCGCGCCAGAGTTATGCAAACGGCTAGTTTACAGAAACGCTTGACCATCGTCCAGTTCCAGGAAGAAGAAGATGAAGGGCGCCTGCCTTCCACCATCCATGGCATACCGGACAGTGGTCAGCGTGTTGTTTTTGCCCCTATAAAAATGTGGCATTTTTTCGGCAACCAGAGCTAGGAAGGAATTTTTTCGGCATTTTTACGAGATCAGGGCCATCGAGGAAACATTTTTTTTCTCCTCTCATTGGTCAACGACGACGATGACCAGACACGTCGACATGCAGTGACCAGTCCGAAAAAGAAAAAAAAAATGTGGACCTAATGTAAACGGAAGAATGCAAAAAAAGGGGGGATTCTTCGGGGGGATGGACATCGAGATAGCCACCAAAGTGGCCAGTCACGCTTTTTGGGCCATTGTCCAGCGAGAGGCTACTATAGAGACATCATTGTCCGGGGCCATTTTCCCCAAATAATAAACATTCTATTCTGGCCCCCGGAATGACCCTTAGAGCTCGGACAATTGCGACGACGACGATGGCCATAAATTTGGGGACGGTGAAATATGGACATCGAGAATGCCAAAAATGTTCGCCCTCCTTCCTTAAGTGCAACGGCGAAAATGACCAGTGTCCGAAGGGCGCCCTCGGCCACGGTTAGTTAGCCAGATAGCCATCGGAAGAGAAGGGGGCCCCGTAGCGAGCCGATAAACGAAACGTTTTGCAAATTATGCACCGGCGAAAATGGCCGCCCGGAGCTCATCTGGACAATGGTCAGCTCAAGAGATGACCAGTTAATGGGCACTCGAGAAAGCGCTTTATTAGCCCGACGATGATCGGCGAAGAGACAACATCAGCGGGGAGTGAATTAAAACTCCGATAAGAACTTTCGATAACGGAGTCACAAGTGACCACTGCATTGATGCATGGTCAAGTCTGCGTCAGAGACCCATCCATGCAGGTTGCTGCAGGTCAGTCAATATTCGCCATGGTTAAATGTTTCTGGTGGCTTTAACCAGAGACTATATGACGGGGTTTAATTTAATCAGGGCCAGGGAGAGGGGGGTGCAGGGGGAGCACTGCTCCCGGGCCCGGGGTAGATGAGGGGGCCCGGCCGCCCAGGAAAATTTACAAAATGCTCCATATTTTTTGTGGACTGCAGGTTTACAAAAAATATTTAACGTATTCAATTCTGAGTATAAATTTGTACAATTTTAAACATTTTCCAAATAGAAATTTGCAAAAAAATGTTTAAATGTTTTAACCTTTTCCAAGTAAAAAGTTTTAAAATGTTCAAAATTTTTCGAAGACAAATTTATAACATTTTTGTAGGAAAAATGAGCACAATTTTTCCCACTTTTTGAGGACAAATTTACAAAACATTTAACATTTCCCAACGATAAATCTGTAAAGTTTCCAACCCTTACTATATGTACAAATTTTCAAAATGTTGCAGTTATCCGAATCACAAATTTTTAAAAGGTTTTTTTTTTTTTCGAATATAAATGTTTACAATCTTCAACCTTTTTCCAAGGACAAATTTGTGCAAAATTTTCAACTCTTAACCAGTGCAAATTTGCTGCAAAATGTTCAACTCCTTCCGAGTACAAATTTGCAAAATAGTGCACCTTTTCAGTGGTCATGCAGTTTTGAAAAAAATTCTGCTTTTTCTGGAGAAATGTTTACACATATTTTCAGCAATTTTCAAGGACTAATTTGCAAAGTTTCTGAATTTTCTGGGTACAAATTTGAAAAATATTTTCTAAAAATTTGAAGTTTTTCACTAGTTAATTTTGCCAAATTTTGAAAATTGTCAAGTGTAAATATTTTAAAATATTAATCAAAATTTATAAGCCCTATTTAGCAAATTTTGGCAAAGTGGACAAGGGATGGGGCCCGGAAGAAACTTTGCACCCCCTGATATAATTCCTCTCAGAGGCTAATGGACGATTAATTCAGGGAATTTAACGAGCTCGTTAATCAACGATTAAATTGAACCAAGTTGGAAGACGATGATGACCCATGGTCAGATCAGACTGATCAGTCCAAGCTTTTTATAATTAGCTCTATCCTAAAAATGATCACGTAGGCTACAGAACGATTCCCCAAATCGCAATTTTTTCCACTCGAATGATTTTTTCCCTCATGTGCACTTGACCATTGGTCAGTCGGACCATATGGTCTTTAACGACACCGTAATTAAGCGTCTTTTTCCTAATAGATAAACTCGGGAAAATTACAGATATCGAATTTTACCGTCTGCATGCAGAGACGAGATGACCGCAACATTTTCGGTAAATGGGCCAATATGGCTGCCGCCTTGATGACCACGATGACCACACAGTCCGCTTCCCAGGATCCTAACTTCGTCGGGTAACACGATCATCGAATTTCACTGTCCATTAGCGCGATGACCAATTGACCGTGTGGTCATCGGCTCAATTAAGTCATCAGCTTAATCGGGCTATTTCTGGACGATATAATCGAAATGGCCCCACGATGACCAACCAAAATGGCACCTTCTGTCTGCCAAAAACTATCTCGATGATGAAAGGTCAGTAACTGTCAAGGATGTCTGACCGACGCCCGGCGACACATGTTTTATATTA
Organism: Megaphyllum sjaelandicum; assembly: GCA_034698745.1. Classification (NCBI taxonomy): domain Eukaryota; kingdom Metazoa; phylum Arthropoda; class Diplopoda; order Julida; family Julidae; genus Megaphyllum; species Megaphyllum sjaelandicum. The sequence continues at coordinate 9,194 of JAQGBX010001272.1, read as the reverse complement.
AAATAATGAGTAAACACATTTATAGACTAAATAAAAAACAGGAAACGGAAATTAGGACATTTTCGGGAAATAAGTAAACGCGTGTTGACATTACGAACACGCGACTCATTTAAAAATATTTAGTTTCATGGTAAGGGTCCAAACGTGTTATATCGATCATTATCGTGTTGAAATCATGTTTGGAAATACAGAAGTCCAGAAAATGTTTTGAAAAATTATGACGGAATTATAGATTTATAGAAAATGAAGTCCAAAGTCTATTGGTAATCTATTGGTTCAAAAAATTTACTTTAAAAACATTTCCGATTTTGCAAAAAGTCTATTATAAGCAAAGTATTATTGCAAAGTCTATTGGTAATCTATTGGTTCAAAAAATTTACTTTAAAAACATTTCCGATTTTGCAAAAAGTAAAACATAGGAAAACTTTCAACATTTTGAAATATTTACAAATGTCAATTTCAAATGTTTTTCAAAATTACATATAGCATGAACAGTTGAAAGTTTTGCAAATTTGTACATGTACTCGAAAAAGGTTGTAGATTTAGAAATATGAAAAGTTTGTACTATTTATGAAAAGTTTGAGAATTTTGCAAATTTTTCCTTCGAATCTGTTGAAATAGTCGTAACATTTTGCAATATTTACAAATGTCAATTTTTTTTTTCAAAATCATATAATAGCACTAACATTTTTATTCGGGAAATGCTGAAAGTTTTGCAAATTTGTACTTGAAAAAGGTTGCAGATTTACAAATTTGTATATACTATGAAAAGTATACATTATGTCATAAAACCTATTGTTCCTTTATGTATAGTTAAAAAAAAAGAACCTTTTTAAAAGATTGAACGATATTTTGAAATTGTATCGGTTGGCCCGTATATAAATAAGCCCATCATATTTTGGCCTTATTGTAAATAGCTAGGGTGAGGGGGGTACGATAACCCCTTCGGTAATTGGCTTGTTCAAAGTCGGTTATTCGGGGCGTTTTTGGTTAATTTCCGGTCCATTTCCGTACATGTAACGTATGTATTTTTTTGAGGGTATACAAACACGTGCATTACGGCACATGTCTTTTATAATTCTGGTATTATTTGTAATTGTTTCAGTTTTATTTGTTCCGAATCGTAGGCGATATTATTTTTATATGTGGAAGCGTTTCTGTTTTTAATTGGGAGGAAACCCGATTTGGAGATAATGAATCTGCTGGGCCAATTAGAGGAAGGAGCCTATAATAAAAAAGGGGGAAGTCCCCCATTATGCAAATGAAGAGGATCGAATAAAATAAATAATTAAAAATAATGAACGAGGTTCTCTGGTCCATGTCCATGCATCCGAATGACTTAATTGAGGTCGAGCCAAAAGCGCTAATTGGTCAGCTCCCAATTGCATCACGGGATATCATTGGTCGAAAAATGGACCCAATCAACGAACGAACACCTCGGACCAAAAAATGAGTGGCACCAATTTACGTAAAAAATTTCGTGAAAAAACTTACCCAAAATTCGCACTTATCTACTAAAAACAATTACCCTAATCACGTTCAGTATATGAAAATGCTTTACTGAAAATGGTAATAATTCAGGGTCCCCCCCCCCCTCCTTTGAAAATGACCTGGAAAAGTCAGATAAGAATGCCTTAATTTGAAAAAGTCAGGGAAATTCATCGTCGATATAGTCGGGTACAAATTTAAAGGAAATTTTTCGCATTTTCTGAGAAGATTGCAAAATTGGCCACGTTTTTCCGAGCATACAAAATTGCAAAATTCTTCACATTTTTCTATATATATAACAAAATTGCCAAATTTTCCACGTTTTTCGTGGCACCAATTTACGCAAAATTTCGTGAAAAAACTTACCCAAAATTCGCACTTATCTATACTACGAGTTCAGTACACTTATGTGAAAATGCTTTACTGAAAATGGTAATAATTCAGGGTCCCCCCTTTGAAAATGACCTGGAAAAGTCAGATAAGAATGCCTTAATTTGAAAAAGTCAGGGAAATTCATCGTATATACAGTCGGGTACAAATTTATAGGAAATTTTCCGCATTTTCTGAGAAGATTGCAAAATTGGCCACGTTTTCCTAGCATACAAAATTGCAAAATTCTCCACATTTTTCTAACAAAATTGCCAAATTTTCCACGTTTATCGAGTACAATTTTGCAAAATTTTCCACGTTTTTTTCTATAGGGCAAATTTGCAAAATTTCCTACGTTTTCCAAATACACAAATTGTAAATTTCTCCCCGTTTTTCGATGACAATTTTGAAAAACATTTATAGCGAATGTTTTTTTTTATTTATTTTTAACATTTTTTTAAGTCAATTTTTGACATTATCATTGGTCGGGGGAAATTTTTTTTTCAAAACCTGGAAAAGTTAGGGAAGTTTAAAATGAAATTTCTGGGGGGAACCCTGTAATTCTCCCAATTTTACCCCAAAATTATCAAAAATTCAGCGCAATTGCGGACCAAAAATTACCGAAAATTTACTCTTAAACGTGTTTCTTATGCATGCATGGGATCGAAAAGACAATTTTATGTATACATATCTGTCTTTTCCCTCCTAATTTTTTCGAAAAATTGATGCAATTTATAAAATCTTAAAAGTCAGTTTGAAACTCAAAAATGAAATGGTAAATTTTAAACTCAAAATGATGAATTCGTAAATTCTTCCGAGTTGAGTTCCAGGAGAAATTATGATTTGCGGATAGAAATTGTCACGTTACAAGATAAAGACAAGTCAATTTTATCGAAAAATCACTTTTAGTCTTAAGTCTCTTTTTTTTCAAGTACATAAAAGTCACTTTGAAACTCAAAAATGAAATGGTAAATTTTAAGCTCAAAATAACGTAAATTCTTCCTAGCTGAGTTCCAGGAGAAATTATGATTTGCGGATAGAAATTTTCACGTTACAAGATAAAGACAAGTCAATTTTATCGAAAAATCACTTTTAGTTTTAAGTCTCTTTTTTTTCAAGTACATAAAATTCACTTTGAAACTAAAACCGAGTTGAGTTCACTTTGATCACTTTAAATTCTAAGTCTCTTTTGTTTCAAGTACTTAAGCCCATTTAAACCCCAATAATGAATAACTTCCTCATAGTACATGTATTTTTATGGAAAACAAACCCAACAATGCGCAATTTTATGGGAATTTCAGTAAAACCTGGAAAAGTGACCACCTCTGAATGATGACCACTTTTAGTGGGTTTTTTTCTAGTGTACGTTTCCTTCATAAAAATTCTCTGTAAAGTGATCATCTGTCTATTGTGTACAGTGACCAGAGTGTGTTGTCTTTTTTGCAATTTTTACATTGCCAATGTATACCTTAAAAAGTGACCAGATAACGGATGAGTCACGTTACATCTTGCTTTTAACCCTTGGACATGATAATTCTGTACTTTTTTGGTTTTGTGGTTTTTTACTACGTGTATTACAGTCAACATGTATAAGTGCAGTGTACATGTTCATTATTTTAATTTAATTCAGGCATTTTTTCTATTGTATCAACCTGTGTACAGTGACCAACAAAGAATATTTTTGGTGGTCACTCTTAGCAGGTTTTACTGTAGAACTTAAAAGCTCAGGGTCCATTCGCAAACTTGCAAATTTGACCATCTTCCAAGCACAAATTTGAAAGTTTTCATTTTTCTCGAGCATAAACTCGCAAAATTTTCAACCTTTTCTGAGGTCATCTTTACAGATTTTTCCACATTTTTCCAGAGTATAAATCTGCAACATTCTCAACGGTTTTCGAGTACAAATTTGTAAAACTTTCCACAGTTTCAGAGAAGAAATTTGCCAAATTTCCCAACAGATTATGAGGGCAAATTGGCAAAATTCTCAACTTTTTCGAAGTACAACCTTACGTTTTCCGAGTACAAATTTGCAATACTTTCAAAATTTTCTGAATACAATTTTTTTTAAGTTTAGCACGTCCGAATGGGGGAAGAGGGGTCCTGATTGACCGGACACAATGCGGACATTGGATAGGAAGAAGTCCAATTTTGGGAAAATTTTGAGGACGTCCTTTTTGAATGGTTCCTAAGGTCCATATGTATTTTGTTACAGTTGTTCTTTTTTGAGTACACAGATATTACTTGCAAAATTTATAACATCCAACAGTATGGAGTACTTAAATTCCAGTTTGTTTGTATGTCATTAAACGTAGTAATGATTAGATATGTGTATGAACAAATCACGAAAAAATTTTATACATATAGAGCAAGTTTTTTTTTCTTTGAATTGTTAAAATGCTAAATTTCAGGTTATATTAATTATATTTAAGTCACATAAAACATAATTTCACGTATTAGAAAGCAGCAGCAGTGCTCTTCTGATTTACGACCAAATTTATAAAGGATTTTATTTATTTTTTTGTTTGTTTCGGTATAAAATTCACGAATGCGCAGGTGGATGTTATAGCAACCAAGTATTTTATAAAAAAGTTTTTTTTTAATACCATAAATTTAAATGTTACCTCACAATTCGTAAATAAATGTTTGCATTTAGGGTGAAAGTTAGGAATTTGCAAGGACTGTAATATCCCAACCATCATAAATCGCTGGTCAAACTCGGGTTCGCCATGGCGGACAGATATAAATAACAAAAAGAAGTTTTATTTAATTATTTTTCTTTTTGTGTTTTCATAAATAAAACATTATTTATGCTGGCCATTATATAGAGAAAATCTTTTAAGATCGAAGCGCACGCTTATAATTCAAAGTTTATGGGGTCATGGATGAGATTTAACCGATTTAATAAGTCATGAAATTTCTTTTTTTTTCTACTGGAAATTATAGATAATCCACAGTTGGTAATTGCGAACAAAAAACCCAACATCTACAGTTTAATTCGCGAATAAATACAAGAGCAACGTTTTATGTGCCATACACACGCCAAATCAGGGTTCCCCAGACATGGGGAACTTGGAAAAGTCGGGAAACTTGAACATGACCTGGAAAAATTAGGGAAGAATGACTTAATTTGAAAAAGTCAGGGAAATTCAACGCAGTCATGGCGATCCAAAATTTATACTTCTACAAGGTTAGCTCAATGCTCATTTTCCGAGTAGAAATTTGCAAAAAAAAATCCACATTTTCGGAGTACAGATTTGTAAAATTTTCCACACTTTCCATGTACAAATTTACACAATTTTCCACGTTTAAATTTTCAAAAATTTTAAACGTTTTCCAAGAACAAATTAAGCAATATTTTCCACGTTTTCCTTGTACAAATTTTCAAAATTCTCTAGGTTTTCCTGTTTATTTTGAAAAAGTCATTGAAATTCAACGCAGTCATAGCGATCCAATTATACTTCTACAAGGTTAGCTCAATGCTCATTTTCCTATTTGAAATTTGCAAAAAAAAATTCCACATTTTCCGAGTAGAAATTAGCAAAATTTTCCACGTTTTCAGAGTAGAAATTTGCAAAATTTTCCACGTTTTCCGAGTAGAAATTTGAAAAATTTTCCACGTTTTCCAAGTTCAAATTAGAAATATTTTCCACGTTTTCCTTGCACAAATTTTCAAAATTTTCTAGGTTTTCCGAGCCCAAATTTTCAACATTTTCCGAATACAACTTTTTCAACATTTTCCGAGTTCAAATTAGCAATATTTTCCACGTTTTCCTTGTACAAATTTTCAAAATTTTCTAGGTTTTCCAAACCCAAATTTTCAACATTTTCCGAATACAAAATTTTCTTATTTTAAAAAAATTGTATGCAATTTTTTTTAATTTTTTTAAAAAATTCTATGTTAATTTTCAAAATTGTCGTTAGTAAATTTAAAAAAATATATTCCAGTATCAAATTTGAAAAAAATATGTTAGTTTTTCACGTTGCCATTGGTCAGGGAAATGTTTTAAATTTGGAAAAGTCAGGGAAGTTCAAAGTTAAATTTCTGAGGGAACCCTGCAAATGCTAGAAAAACAACTAGGCCTAGGGCTATCAAGAGACTCCGTACTAGAGTCTACGGAGCTGCGCACGGGTCTGTTATCATTCTACGGAGCTCTGCACGGGTCTGTTATCATTCTACGGAGCTCTGCACGGGCCATCCAGGTGCATTTACTCCCAAATGTGCTAATTTTAAGTTCAAATGAAGCGTGATGATGCTAGGAGGTTAATTACGATCTTCCAGATCGAGATTCAGGAATTACAATTTCAAGAAAATAAGATTCACATCTCAATAAAGGAAATCTCGGGGGCGATCGCTGGCAGTTTTTTTTTGGTTTTCGGCTCCCATCACAACCGAAACAATCTCAAAAATATGGTGAGCTTAGGCGTCAGGGCTACGATTCAACCCCGGCTACGTAATACAACATTGTGCGAGAAACTAATTATGTGATAGGAGTTTTTATCAGAAATTCAGCGCATAAAAATCGCGCACTTGACTAATCGATAATCACCATAAAACCATGGAAACGAGTGCATCGTCAAACGAAAATGAAGAGGGAAAAAAAATCAGGGGTGAGGGGTGAGGGAGGGGGAGCCCCACGAGTAGCAGCAGCAGCAAAAAAAAATGGCATTAAAAAGCATCGCAGAAAGAAAAGGCTCCATCTTTTGTTATTTTCTCGGATGATTCATGAGGGTTTAAATTTAGAAAAGTACAAGCACGTATGTCTCGTACTCTGATCACTCAGTTCCTATGCACTTTTTTTGGTCTTGTGGGAGGGGAGACACAATACCTTTGTTAATTGAGGAAGCACATGTTGTCAACGTTATTGAAAATTAAGGCAAAGACTCACGGTGGTGCGAACGTCGTACCTCCCTTAATGGGCACCTCCAAATTCTTGTCTCAAAATGTAAGAAAAACTACATCGTCTCGATAGAAAATTGGTCAGAACTGACTCTTATCTAAGTAATGACCACTGCATATTGCGTTCCTTGATATGACATCCAGGTACTATATACTACAGTATCGTTATTGAGTATATTTAGAGAATTCAAATGCTCTAATGCTCTTGCAAAGTTGAACAATAATCGTTTTTGAATTTGTATTTGGAATTAAAATGCTCTAATTCTCGAACAATATTGCTCGATGATGGTACAGGTTTCAAAATGCAAGGAAAACTCGATGAAAATGGGTCAGAACTGACCCCTATCGTAGGACTGACCACTGCATATTGATATCCTTGATATTCCATCCAGGTACTCTATACACTACAGAATCGTTTTTGAAGTTGTATTTAGAGAATTCAAATGCTCTAATGCTCGTGCAAAGTTGAGCAATATAGTGCTAGATGATGTACTTGTCTCAAAAGTGTAAGAAAAACTTGATGAAAATGGATCAGAACTGACCCCTATCGTAGTACTGACCGGTGCATATTGCTATCCTTGATATTCCATCCAGTTCTATACACTACAGAATCGTTTTTGAAGTTGTATTTAGAGAATTCAAAATGCTCTAATGTTCATGCAAAGTTGAGCAATTTATAAGTACTCGTCTCAAAATGTAAGAAAATCTCGATGAAAATGGGTCAGAACTGACCCCTATTGTAGTACTGACCACTGCATTCTCGATGTTCCATTCCATACACTACAGAATTGTTTTGAATTTGTATTTATAGAATTCAAATGCTCCAATTAATGCTTATGCAAAGTTGAGCAATATATTGCTCGATTATGGTACTAGTCTCAAAAGTGTAAGAAAAACTCGATAAAAATGGGTCAGAACTGACCCCTATTGTAGTACTGACCACTGCATTCTCGATATTCCATTCCATACACTACAGAATCGTTTTGAATTTGTATTTAGAGTTCAAATGCTCTAATTCTCGAGAAATATTGCTCAATAATGTCTCAAAGTGTAAGAAAAACTCGATGAAAATGGGTCAGAACTGACCCCCATCGTAGTACTGACCATTGCATAATGCGTTCATTGATATTCCAACCAGGTACTATATATACCCTATACAGTATCGTTATCGAGTTTATATTTAGAGAATTCAAATGCTTCAATGCTCGTGCAAAGTTGAGCAATATATTGCTCGATGATGGTACTCGTCTCAAAAGTGTAAGAAAAACTCGATGAAAATGGGTCAGAACTGACCCCTATTGTAGTACTGACAGACCTCTGCATACTGATATACTTAATATTCCATCCAAGTACTGTACATCACAGAATCGGTTTTTGAATTTGTATTTAGAGAATTCAAATGCTCTAATGTTCATGCAAGGTTGAGCAATATATTGTTCGATGATGGTATATACTTGTAAGTCTCGAAAGCATTTGTTTTAGTAAGTAAAGCTTTAGTAAAGTAAATATTGCCTCGAAATCATAAGCACTTAACTTCGGAATTTGTTGAGCGTCAAGATCATAGTATAGAAGTAGACTCATAGTAGTAGACGCTTCTCTAAATCGAACAATACTGAGTAAGACACTCTTCAATTTTGTGATTATATTAACCATGGAACAAAAACAGTTGTTTAAACATAACGTAAGGATGTCTCGAAACTAAATTGAAAAATAAAAAACCAAAAAAAAAAAATAGTGTTTTTCAAAAATTGATATCATCAAATTACGTAATTTGAATTTATTTAAGGCAAAATGCATAGTGTCTCACGTAACGACTTAAATAATTTAAGTCTAAATACGTACTATTACAAAATTCAATCGCAAAGATCACCATGTTTCAATTTAAGATAACCTTTCGTCAAATTACACCAGACAAAATACAGTTATTGTAAATTTTTCCCTACTAAAGTATTCATGTATGAATTATGAATGCAAAATTGTAAAAATAAGAGTTAGGGATTTCCCGTCATGTAGAAAAGGTGCCATCGGAACAACACTTAGTATCTAACATATTTCTATATTGTCTATAATTTAAAAGTCTGCAAAGAGAGGGGAAAATTATCCGGCAATCGTGCAATTTATCGACATGTCCCATTTTTGAGTCGCAGCAGACTCTGTTATTATCTTACTAACCGATATCCAATTATTCTACGTTGCATGAAATGTTAAAATGCGTCTTCAGACTTACCCCCCTTCCCTACCCCCCCAAAAAAAACCAAGTGTCAATATTGAGTTTGATACAAGGCGCTTCAGATGCTTTAATTCACATGTGCAAAACTGCCCAAACTCCTCCCAGAAATTCAAAAAACGACGTAGGTGTACAGTAAAACCTGGAAAAGTGACCACCTTTGAATGGTGACCACTTGTTTATGTTGACCACTTTTTAGTGTATTGTTTTTTT
>JAQGBX010001271.1:0-26146 GCA_034698745.1 Megaphyllum sjaelandicum | reverse complement strand
AAAAAAAATGACCAAAAAATGACGTCGTTTTCTGACGTTTTTCCGAATTGGTCATTATTTTGAAAATAATGACCAAAAAATGACGTCTTTTTCTGACGTGTTTTAGAATGGTCATTTTTCCGTCGAAAAATGACCAAAAAATGACGTCATTTTTTTCCGAATTGACGTCATTTTTGAAAAATGACCAAAAAATGACCAAAAAATGACGTCATTTTTTGGTCAGCTTGCTACGTGGGTATACAAAGAATGCCTGAATTAAATTAAAATAATGAACATGTACACTGTACTTATAAATGTAGACTGTAATACAGATATTAAAAAACAAAACCAAGAAAAGTACAGAATCGTCATGTCCATGTGCATTACATACAGTATATTTATTGCTTTAGTTCACATTTGTTTTTTTAAAAGAAAAAATTATCAAATTTTCCGTTTTAAATGCTTTTTGCTTCTTATGATCAGGTTTTCAGCGCATTTTTCGATCTGAATAACACAATTGGCTGAATTATTTGAGAACCACTAGAATTATAAGCAGGATGTAAGGTGGCTCATCCGTTATCTGGTCACTTTTTAAGGTACATTGACAATGTAAAAATTGCAAAAAATACAACACACTCTGGTCACTGTACACAATAGACAGATGGTCACTATACGGATAATTTTTCTAAAGGAAATGTACACTAGAAAAATCAAAACACTAAAAAGTGGTCAACAAACAGGTGGTCACCATTCAAAGGTGGTCACTTTTCCAGGTTTTACTGTATTACGTATATACAATTATTTTCATAACAATTGTTTCCAAGCCAATTGTTTCCTTCTTGTATCGTATGCTTCTGCTACATGTATATGTATTTCAGCTTGATAACGATAATATTGTATACTTTTTGAACTTTTAAGTGATACTACATCTAGTAGTTTTATGTTATCGGTAGAATAAAACTACTGAACATAGTGATTAATTTTGTATAGCTGGATATGCATACCTTGAATATCCGCTCCATTTAAGGGGGCGGCAAACCATACGTGCAAGGAAGCATGGTTGAGCTGCAACCGTTAGGGAGCAGCACAAGTCAATATTTTAAATCTTAATTGTTAAGAAAATTGTTGAAGTTGTTTAAGGAAAATCCAATGATATTATTTGTTCTTGTAGTTCCTTCAAGCTTTATCCCTGACAATTAATTATGTGTTATACTTATTCAAATTCAAAATTGTTGCAAACTATTTTGCTTGACTTAATCCGCTTCAAACCAGAAATTGAAGATTTTTTAGTTGTCTCGTCTGAAGCGTATGTGCGATTTGTTGAATATTTATTCTGATTTAGGAAACCAATTCCAAACAGGTAGTAATCATCTCTCAGCATCATAATATAGTGGAAAGAATTCTTATAAGTCGAAATTCGGTTCACCCTTGATATTAGCGGTATACAAGTTATTGTCTGTATGCATGCAGTTTACTGAGATGTTCATAGAAAATATTTTCCAAGTTTCTTTGAACGTTTTTAAAAAAATATACAGAACCTTGTAGTTTGTATTACGGTGCATGCATTTCCTTAAACGGTATACACGGTATTAATGTTATCAAAATGTCTGCCTTAGTGGAAAATAAAAATATATAGTTGATAGTAAATAAAATAAAGTAAATAGTTGACGATTGCACAATACTTTATCAGTTCCATCTGAGTAAAGATCTCGAACCCATCCGTTCTTGACTAAATGTTTGCGTTTCATGAAGGGCAAATACTGTACATAGACGTCACCCACGAGTGACTCGTGTAAATTTACGCAGCTGCGTGGATTTTCGAAGAGTTTCGATAAAATTTACCTACACGTTCTAACCACAGCATGAGTAAAGATCTCGAACTTCTTGACTAAATGTTTGCGTTTGATGAAGGGCAAAAACTGACTCGTCTGCAACTAACTTTTTAGTAAATATTGTGCGCCTCTCGTAATTTGTCCTAGAACGAAATTCGGAAGAATTCAATACTTCATCACCTACAGTATAAAACAGACTTTTCGGCCTTTGAATCACCTGAGAATCAAAAAAAGAAACTATATTTCGATACAAATGAATCGTCTACAACTAACTTTTTAATAAATATTATGCGCCTGTCGTAATTTGTTCTAGGACGGAATTCGGAAGAATTCAATAGTTCATTACTTACAGTATAAAACAGACTTTTTCGGCTTTTGAAACACCTGAGAATCAAAATTTTAAACTATATTTTGATACAAATGAATCGTCTACAACTAACTTTTTAATAAATACTATGCGCCTGTCGTAATTTGTCCTAGAACGGAATTCGGAAGAATTCGATACTTCATCACTTACAGTATAAAACAGACTTTTTTCGGCTTTTGAATCACCTGAGAATCAAAATTTTAAACTATATTTTAATACAAATGGATAGTCTACAACTAACTTTTCAATAAATATTATGCGCCTGTCGTAATTTGTTCTAGGACGGAATTCAGAAGAATTCAATACTTCATCACTTACAGCATAAAACAGACTTTTCGGCTCTTGAATCACCTGAGAATCAAAACATGAAACTATATTTTGATAAAATTGAATCGTCTACAACTAACTTTTTAATAAATATTATGCGCCTGTCGTAATTTGTCCTAGGACGCTACTCGGAAGAATTCAATACTTCATCACTTACAGCATAAAACAGACTTTTCGGCTTTTGAATCACCTGAGAATCAAAATTTTAAACTATATTTTGATACAAATGAATCGTCTACAACTAACTTTTCAATAAATATTATGCGCCTGTCGTAATTTATCCTAGAACGGAATTCGGAAGAATTCAATACTTCATCATTTACAGTATAAAACAGACTTTTCGGCCTTTAAATCACCTGAGAATCAAAAAACGAGACTATATTTCGATATAAATATAGAAGTCACCCACGAGTGACCCGTGTAAATTTACGCAGATGCGTGAATTTTTTTACAGCGTGCATATTCAAGCAAGAGTTTCGATATAATTTACCAACACGTGCTAACCACAGTATACGAAGTGCTAACCCCTGAAACCGCTGAAAACTTGAGTTTCTGAAAGAAATTGCCTGAGAGAGGCTCTCTCATGTAATACAAAATCTTTGACAAAATCCAAGTCCATGAAGTCACATGGGCAAAAGATGGCTTTGATAATGACGAATTTGACGTCATTTTTGACCTTTAGATCACAAAACATTACAAAATCTCCCAAAAAGTCTAATTTCTAATTAAAAAGTCATGAAAAGTTCAATGGTAAATGCGGTTTGACCACGCATGTTTTTTTTAATGAATTTTATAGGGAGCAAAATTTTTAAAATGACAACTCAACTTGTTGTTCTAGCAGATTTTATAATCGACACCACACATGCGGCAGTCAACAGGGGGCTAACCCAAATTCTGATATGTTGTCTGAGTATACTGTATTTACAAAATATTTTTATTTTGAAGTATACAGTATAGAAGGTGATACTGGTGATGGAAATTGAAATAAAAGTGTTCTTGAAAGTTTTAAAAATAAGCGCGTTATACAATAAAAAAACAAATAATAGTTAAAAAATAGTAGCACGTTTTAATCAAACTTTAATGGATTATCTTTTTTATTTTTGAAGGGAGACAAATTACAGAAATCGTCAAGTTAGATCTACATGTTCATGTATTTTGAATACATGAACATGTTTAAAAGCAATTTCTAGAAAAGGTACGTCGCACTCGCCCTATAGCCTATTGTATATCGCCAAAAAATACATGTATATGGTAGAAATTTGTTTTATTTAAAATAGTGTCGCAATTTCTTCTTTTAGCATAAACAGAAAACGGTCGCAACTGGCGAAACTGCATACGGTATAAGGTGCAATGCATGTAATGTACTTGTAGATGCACATATATAGTTATCTACCGAAATGACATATCCGTTCTATTGATCTATGATAACCCAAGGGCATTTTACAAATAGTAATATAAACTCCCGTCAATTTATGTCCTCTCATTTGAGAACATTTTTGAACAACCAAAACATCATAAAAATGAGGTAAGGATTTTACTCTAAAATGAAATGGTATAGAAGCCGAAAAAGCTGAAAGAAGTCGATTTAATTTAACTAACTTGACTAATAATGATTTTCTAATGCAAAAGATTCGGGATCTCGGTGTATTCGGTTTGTTTCTGATTCGCAATAATCATGCGCAAGAAGTGAATTATCATTTTTTATTCATATTAATATAAATTCAACCATCCACTCTATGAAAAGTAATTTTTATCCTATGTCTTAGGTCGTATACGGTTTATTCAGGGAAAATACATATAAAGAAATAGAATATATCGATCCATGCCTTTCATACATTTCTGATTCCAGGTTATTATGACAACTTTAATCAAAATGATGTTGCTATTACTAACTAGCATGTTCATCTATGGAACTACTGCTGAGGTTGAAATTGAAAATAATGGTTATAGTGGCATATTGGTTGCTATCCATGAAGACATTCCGGAAAATCCACTGTTATTGCAATCGATAAAGGTACGCGCTAATCTGACATATTTTGTAAGTTTTTGGAATAATATAAATTTAACCTTTTAATGTTGGAAAAAATCGTATTCATTCTTAGTTTTATGTAATAACAATTCAAACTGATAAACTCACTTCGCTTGCATATCGTTTGTCTTATTTGAAGTCAAATTTATTTAAAATTGTCAGAGTTATAACTAAAGACAGGTTAAGGAATGCAAGCTGAAATCTAGCCGTATTTCTTTTTCAATAATGTACTCGAAATATAGCATTTTAGAACTCATTGCTTTCATTATCGAAATTTCCAAGAATAATAAAAAAGTAATTCTAAAAATATGTCAATATTTCCGATGATCCAATAAGCCAAGCATAAACGATTGCTATGCACAGTGTTATTAATGAAATGCTATAACTCTGCTTAATTATTAAAATAAATTGGTAGATATAGCAATTACGCTATGTAAAATTGACTATCAAAACGATAAAATTAGCCAATCTCACAAAAAAGTCATGTCAAAACCCTCCTGCCTCGATTCCCAATACAGATGACTTTGTGACTTACATGCAATATGTTTTTACATGCGTTTATACACGATTTTACAAAAACGTTTTCTATACATTAATCCTACGTTGTAGAATATATGTTAATATGAAATAAGTCAAGCCTGGTGACACGGTATGAATCTTTTCTGTACTATAGAATATGATCACCGAAGCGTCTCCTCTATTGTACAAAAGAACAAAACAAAGGGCCTATTTCAAGCAGGCCACCATTGCGGTCCCATCGACTTGGTCATCATCGCCTAATTACAAGTTAGTGCCAAAAGATAACTACATGGGTATCGCGGAGGTACACGTCGCACCAGCTCATCCCAACTATGGTATCACCCCTTATACCATCCAACTGGGAGGTTGTGGCGAGAGAGGGAGGTACATTCACATGACTCCAGAATTTCTTTTGGATAAACATAAAAAAACCAACGCGCTGCGAATTCTCAGAACCAGCAAGGTTTTTCTGCACGAATGGTGCCATTTACGATATGGCATCTTCGACGAGTTTGGTGAACAGGGAAATGCTCAATTTCCAATCTTTTATAAGATTGACAACGACAAGGTTTTTATTTTAAAATTGTCCATGCATTTCAAATCGGTGGCATATTGTCTCAAACGTATAGTATCTTTTAATAATTATTTGTCAGTTCGGGGTGAATGGATGTTCCGACGGCGTTAAGGGTTTTATCCGAAATAAAGACGGGAAATCCCCTTGCACCATCGATGTCAACAACCAACTCAACATGAACTGCACATTTTACCCAGCTTTCAGGTTGAAAAATGTTACTAACGGGAAAGCATCGCCTATGTATATGCCAGAAATGGATTCAGTAAGTAATCTAAAACAGTTTAAAGCTCTATACCGGTACTATATGGAAGTCCTTTATATGCACCACAGAATATGATATAGATATAACAATTATTTAGGTATTGAGAATATAGTCGGTTCCAATAATTTAACTGTATATTATTAAAGGCAGACGAATTTTGCAACGATACATCATCGGAGATTAGGCATAACTCTTTCGCTCCAAATATGCACAATCGAATATGTCATACACGTTCGGTGAGCGATGTAATTCTCAGCAACGATGATTTCAAAGATAACAGGTATCGATTATAAAACATTACGTTTCGATTTAGATATATACGATTAAATAAGAAAACTGAATACAAATATTTGCTGTTTTGATTAGGAATGCGCCCAGGGAAATTAATAATCTTACAACAGATATCCAGGTGATCCAATTGAGCCCAAGATCAGCACCAAACTTCGTGCTAGTGTTGGACGTCTCCACCAGTATGAATAGCGTAAGTATTAATTATCGGTTGAACATGTTTATAAATTACATGTGCATGCATTAAATTTGCAGTTTACGTGAAGATTACCCTGATTGCACTGAAAGGATGTATGCGACATACTTCATTTCGAATATTTGCAGGAAGGTCGTTTTAAAAGTATGCAAGACGCTACATTGAGTTTGATCAAGTATCATATCAAAGATGACTGCAACGTCAGCCTCGGAATGGTTTCGTTTTCCCGCAGCAGTGCTACTCTTGCAAGTTTGACACTAGTTAATAATTCAACTAGAAATCAATTAATTCAGAAGATCCCAAAATCAATGAGTAGTTATACATGCATAGGATGTGGCCTTTTGCAAGCAATTAAGGTAAGTAACCGAGACACGTAGACTATACTGTTTCATATCTTGATATACAATGTATAATTATAAGAAATTATAACAGGGTTTAAATGCGTTACTATTCATACTTTAAAAAGGAACTATAAACAGGAGTAAAATGTGTATAGTAAGACAAGTTTATGCTTAAAATTGTAAAATACAAAAGCTTTGAATACAAGAATATCCAACGACTTTCTCATTCTACAAATTTTTATCTAAAAACCAAAAGATTAATAAACACAACATTTTCGACAAATCTGAAATGATGACATTTTATCTATATTTTTTTAAATGTTTAAAATAAAAAAAAGAATTTAGAATACGAAAGTCGTTGGATCTTATATTGTAAGCTTCAATTTCGTATTTTTTTTTAATTTTAAGCAATTTGTAACTGAACCTGTCAATTCAATATGTTTTCCTCCGTAATTTTGCTCCAATAAATTCCATTTATGTTCAAACGACTTTGATAACCTATCACAGTAGAAGACAAAGCATTTCAAAACACTTTTGATCTTTTTATAGGGTAGCGATACATTTTTGAAACTTCGTCTCACATTTGATTTTTTTTAATTTATCCCAGGTTTTAAAACAAAGTGGCGCAGCCACAGAAAAATCAAAACTCGTTCTGTTTAGCGATGGCGAAGAGAATGCAACTCCCAAAATCAGTGAAACCCTTAGTCAACTAAAACAAGCTGGTGTCGTTGTTTACAGTATAGCAATAGGAAAAGATGCTTCCGCCAATTTAGAAGACTTGTCCAGAATGACCGGCGGCAAGGCGGATTTATTCAATCCAATAGCAAGAGGCAAATCTATGGATTCGATATTAAGTACAATGGTATTAGAGAGTGGTTGCGATGATGCATCGGCTATCATAGTGAGTAAAACCTACACAAAAGAATTAATCCAGATATGAAATGACTAGAATTACCTCAATATTTCATTTTTAAACTACAAATTTAGAATTTCAATCGAGCAAACCCAGTACCAAAAGGAACGGATATAAGTGGCACTTTCGAAGTTGACAACAACTTCAAATCAACCATCGTGTTCATATCTTACGACCCTTCAAAAGCAAACAATGACGGCCATCGCCCAATTGTTACCATTACTGACCCCAGCGGAAAGACCTTTAATGACCGGAGTTCTGAATGCATCTCGGACGAAAACCTTAGTTTGATGCAATTTGAATTTCCCGAAGCACGGGTAAGGATACCTAAATCACAAATATATGTTTATGTTAAGAATAGGGATCCAGCTGAGTTTAACGAAGTTTACTAGTAATATGCTATTGATAATTTTATTTGAAATGGTACTGTGCACAAATGACATCCTCATGAAAGAGCCGACAAAGGACTAACTGGGGCGTTGGGAAAGGTGCTTAGAGTGGACGTATATTGATGAAAATAATTTATTCATATATTTATAATTTATTGGTCTCATTATACTTATGGTTCCCTATCTGAAGGTCAGTTAAACTACCTATTCCAGATGCTGCATGTACTTAAGTGTGAAAATACAGCATGTAAACAATGAGGACTTAACAGGACAATGGGGAGGGGGAGAATCAAAAATTGCCAAAAACAACAGGACGTCATTTGTGCACAGCCCCAAAGCAACATTGTCAGCCTGAATCGATTTAATGCAATTATTGCTTTGTACATAAAACAGATTGGGACTTGGGACTATCGAATTGAAAATCCAGGGAGTCGAGACATGCGTGTGAATATAATGGTCCATTCGGTTACAACTAATGCAAACTCAGCTAGAGGTCCGCCGATTCATATAGAATCACAAATCCTTACAGAACAATTGTGCGATCATAAAATATCCTTGGTAAGAAGAAATTTGTTTGAAGATTGAAAAGATAGAAAAATTAGAGAATAATAGTTAAAGTGTCCAATAATGAGCACATTATACATAAGAATTAATTTGTCATTAACTCAAATTATAAAAATACAATAAATGAAGTGATGCCTGTAGGATTAAGAATTAAGGATTAAAAGCACAGATTCCAACAAAATATTTTGATGAAGGAGTTTCAGCCTTGCCAAGTAAATCAAATTATAATTACAGAAATTATTAAACATTTGATTACGAAAATGTATTAATGTGAAACCGGCTTGTTTCAAAATATTCGCGTGTTAGATTACTGGTAAGACTTCCTTGTACGAAGTCGAGTTGTTCTGTATCAACGAAGGAGAAAAAGTGTGAAAATGGTTCTCTACTGTGACAATAACACAGAATGTTTACGAATAAGCTATTTTTTCTGTGTACAATTATACTAAGTTTTTCTGCCTATTATTCTCATTTTTTAGTGGATTTGGAAACCACAAAATACACCGAAAAAATGTCAAATAGCAGCATAAAATACCAACAGTCTTATTAATGATTGCTATCTTTATTGCAGCATGGGCCCCATGCTTTAATTGGCTTAATTCATCTCATCATTAAATTTTTTCCGCACTTTCGAGCGTTCGCAATGTGTTGAAACTGATCGATATATAATACATTGCAATTGCATCGATCTAATACAAAAAATAAACAATTCAAAAACACAAGGATGAAGGCTTTATATTGCGACGAGTATAATTACATGTATAATAATTTCAAATGAATTCCAAAGATAATTGCAGAGCTTACAAAAGATGGTCGGCCAATAGTCGGAGCCAAGGTAACAGCCACTGGTCAACTTCCTAATGGCACATTTGAAACTATCGTACTGAAAGACAATGGGATTGGTAAAGACAATGTTGTTATCAAAACTATTTGCATTAGAAGTCGTCGTGTCCCAGTTGTGAAGAGACATGATTTCAATGATACAAAAACACTAATATTGTATGCATGTAAAAGTCAAATGTATCATTTCCTCCTCCATTATAAAGGGGCTGATCGTTGCAAGAATGATGGAGTTTATTCCGAATATTTCACTCGTTACAATGGTAATGGCCGATACCAATTCGACGTCTATGCGAAGAGCACAAACCGTACTAAAAAGCAACCTTACAAATCAGCGTCAACGTCGCGTCAAAGGGCACCTGTCATGCCAATTTTAGCTGAAGGCAAGTCACATTTAAGCAGCCCTAAAAACAAGTTACAATTTGCTAATCAAATCATAGCTTCTTTGGTGCAATCACGAGCTTGTCTCACGAGTCAAATCTTGAAAGTAATTAATGGTCATGCTTTTAAAAGCTGAATATAATTCTCCCTTGATCACATCGCTTCTTCAGGGAGTTTTTGTGATGGATGGCAGTTTTAAGTACGGTTTTCTTATAGAAATCCAGGACGAAGAACCTCGAGCCGAGTTTTTTCTATCCGAATTGCAAAAAGTAAATGAAATATTTGAATCTTCCGCTATTTATACCACCAATACCAAAGTTGAACCCGATTTCGATTCAATGGAACCCGTGGAGAAATTCGAGAGGTACAACTCAGCGGGGACATTTCTCCTCGATAACTGGAGCCCGATAGACATGATTCCTCCGGGTAAGATCACGGACTTGATCGTCTTGGCCACCGATTTCAACGTAGGAACCGTGCAATTGGAGTGGAGTTCGCCGGGGGATAATATGTTCGATGGTCAAGGTAGGCGGACCGTACGAATGAAAATGCATGCTTATAAGACATAAATTGATGTTTAATATTTCTTACAAAAATTCAACAAGCTCTTTTCGCTGTACATTACGCAAAATGCAAACATACATGTATATCGCATTCCGCGCTTCAAAAATGACCCAACTCAAAAGTTTTATTTTGAAGTAAAAGCTAATTTTAATGAATGGTTTGAATTGCCATTACATTTCCCATCAATTAAGGAATATTGAATTACAGGACACGTGCTATACCTCTAAATTTTATTTCTTCTTACTTTGAAAAAATCATGAATCATCCAGCATCCTTCTGGATCACATGGTGAATTACGTTATTCTGTTTTATAGCAAAAAGCATCGAACTTCGCTACCACCACAATCCAGCGTCTCTTGTTCGGTCTTTCGAAACAAGTTTCTCTAATTTTACGGTTGTTAATGGCAGCTTGGATCCTCTGCCCGCGTATGAAATTCACACTATTGTCATACAGTTGCCACGAGAGGACATGCTGTCCATCCTCAATTCTAGTAGGAACATCTATTTCGCATTGAGAGCTCAGGATGAAGAAGGAAATGTTGGACAGGTTTCCTATCCTGCCATCGCAGATTTCCCATTACGAGAAAAGCTACAACCGACCAACGATGCCTTGTCACTACACGTCCTCATTGCAATAGCAGTAAGTGCAGTCATCATCATCTTAATAGTGATTGGCATTTTAATTAAGCTTTACTCCAAGAAGAAAAAGGTTCAGGTTCAGTATACAACTCAAGAAGAAAATCCACGGATGGATTCGGTTCAATTTTTACATCAAGAAGAAAATCGACCGATGCCGGTTCGGTATACACCTGAAGAAAAAAAATTAATGATGAAAGTTCACTATACACAGTATAGTTCATACCAGTGTCAAAAAAATATAACGATGAATGACATTTCAGTTGAAACATCTAAATGATGAACATTAATGGTTTTAGTAAATAATTCCGATAAGACGTTTTGATTGATAATTGATTATACCCGTCAATCAGACGTACTGCAAATTATCTAAAATTATTCTTCCACTTTAGTCATTTATCGTGATACATAAAAGTGCGCTCAAAGACTCGATTACGTCCTTCGTGCCATATACTTTTTCTGGAACACAACTAAGCTGCTAAGTTCTAAATACAATATTGTCCATTGTTCACATAGACTGACAGGTTTCTAAATATTAATCTTGACCGGTTGTTTGCTTAATTTTCTTTTTACAATTAGTCATTTATTTCATAAATAAGAAAGTGTTAATACGAATTGTATGAATAATGCTTTTTTCTAATAAATAAAAAGACTTGGAACTTAGTTGCCCCTCTTCAGCCCGCACTTTTGGGGCTCGAATCTCATTTTTACATTCCACGTATGTTCAATTTGAAGCTTTTCCATGTTTACTTATGGCGAAATTGATTAAGACCACTAGTGCAGTGCAATTGGCTAGCCAGTGCAACCGGAACTCGTGAAAATTTTGGCGCCGTGCAAGCTCATGACGTCACCGGTCCGCCATGTTGGATACACTGACTACACCGACCGTGTACACTGGGTGCAGGTATTGAACCCAATCGAACACGGAAATTCGCCATAATTTAACAACATGAGATGCTTCATTTTAACAAAGCATTGCCCTTCTTATCATTATTTCAACTGCATGTCTGATTTGCGTACCCTGAATACTAAAACGTGTTTATACATTTAGGAGTTAATCCCTAAAAATACTGTAGATAAACATGGTTTTTATACAAAGTACATGTACAGTAGATTGTATAAGAAGGAACATATTTCACAGAGCGGCAAACCATTAGCGCACCAAAGCGTGTATGAGCTGCTACCTTATGGGGGCAGCACAGGTCTATCCACGTGATAAGGAAAACCGACAAAGTCCAATGTCATTATTTGCTCCAAGTTCCTTCCAGCTTTGTTCCTTTCTTTAATTCATGATTAACATTGCAACGTTACACTATAACGACGATCATAAACGCCATTTTGAAAATGTCAAAGTTATTGTCATATGTCGTTGATGGGTTTGCAAAATATATGCAAAACATGCAAACGTTGCGAAACACGTGCAAAACTGCTCGTATTCTGCATAGTTGACAAAATGCGCTTTGAAAAAATGTAATTTATTTTTTCAAAAATTGCAAACGTTTTTTTTTGCTAATATTCGATCATTTTTCCTTATTTTGGACAGACCCAACATTCTATTCTAATTATAATTCTTATTCTAATTCTTTACCCTGCAGTCAGTACTGTCAGAGGGGATCATTATACAATTTGATTGACCCCAAATTTACAATTTAATTAATTTTCCCGTATTTTGGATTTTAACGAGGAGGGTGGGATGGGATAGCTTCTGATAACATATAAGTCTGTCTGTCTACAGTATGACCCTCAGTCAATGCAATTTGCAAAACTCTAGAAATAACAGGCGAATGTTAAATTTCCGGTTATTTCTGAGGATTTTTAATCTGGTAATACGTAAAGAAAACAGTATGTTTCTTGGAAAATCATTTTCTCCGTCCTCAAATGACATAGAAACTTATCCACGTGACCTAGAAAATCGTTTCAATTCTAATGCAATGGGATGTAACATTCGATTATTTACCACCAGGCCACCATTTGTCCGGAAACATTGCAAATCTAATGACGTAAATTAACATAATTCAATTTAAGTCGACTCCTTGCCAAATTGTGTGTGTAACGTGTTAGATATTTCTGACAGCATAGTGGTGATAATTATTTAGCAATATGCATAATTCAAGTAAATCTGATAAGATTCCGAAATACATGTCTGTAGGCATTGAAACAGGCAATTTTAAAGCCATCGAGGTATGGGATATCATTGGAACACCCATGTGTTTCAGCACATACAGTGTTGTTGACTTATGACAAAATTACGCAGCGGCATGGAAATTCCTTTTTTATTTCCGGCTGATTATTTCACAATTTAATTCAACACACCAGTTCGAGGAAACATTCAATGAATGAAATTGGTAAATTCAAAATACACCAGCTCGTACTTGCATGCAATAACGTTAAAAACTTTCTTTTTGCAAAATTATACATGTTTTAATAAAATTAGTATTATGGGTATAAGGAATATTGTTGGTATGATGAGTATGAGTATTATAATACTTGTGAGGAAACAGTTTGCAAATATCTTCAAAGTGGACGACGTGGATTACATTGGGATTTTGAACGTAATTTTACGAAATTGCAGCATCTGTACCAAAAGCATGTTTATTTACAGTCATAAATGTTCAAACTACAGTAATGCACAATGACTCCTTCTGTATATTCGATGAATAATCCTTGAGAATCATTATCTGATATGACTCAAAATTTCCTTTGAATAGAGTTTACCTACTGCACAATATACAAACAAGCCTTTTATAAGTGAATACTCATAAAACTTGTTTCCTTACATCTCAGGCCTAACATTTTGGGAGTTACATTAATAGAAATAATATCAAATTATTTATAAGAATTTTAAATTGAAATCACATCGCAGTAACAAGTTCTGAACTGGTGAAACAGTTCTAGTGAGTATAAAAAATGCTTATAACTTCGCCAATTGCACTAAAATAATTAATTAGTTAATAAAATAATTTCTTATTCAATTTCTTATTTAATGCATATTATCCAAGTAATACGATTGTTTAAGCGTGACACTAATCAGTTGTCTTAGCCTAAAATCAAATTTTAATTATAAGATGTGATCCAATTTCTTGAAATGAAACCTGCAATTAATCAGATGCAGAAATTTTGAAATAATTAAATTACATATTTTATAATCTGCTTGAAAACTCAGTTCAATGCCAGGACTACACATTGTTCAAGATGAATTGAATGGGCTAGCTGTGAACAAATTTATCGTCAGGGGACGGCAGTACAGTTTTCTAAGTCATATGACACAATTACGATCGTATCAGCAGTGTCATACCATGCCTTATATGTCAGCATCCGGGTGGAAAGTTTTGCATAACGCCCCCTCACATTGGGAAAATTTTCGCATTTTTTTAAAAAATTTCCAATTTAAAAATAAAAAACAATCGCGAAAATTAAAGAAATTCGTAAATTTTTAAATAAAATTCTCCCATTTTTGAAAAAAATCGCAAATTTAACACAAAAAAATAGCAATTTCGCAAATGTGAGACAATTCGTAACAAACGTTCACACTGAAAATTCGCCAAATTTTAAAAAAAATTCTCGAATTTAAAAAAAAAGTTTTTGGAAATATTCCTCCCCCCCCCCTCCCTCCCCAACCGGTACCCTCGTTATCATGCTACTGCGTATCAGTATATTAAACATATTTTAAGGTATACTGTACGTGCAGTCGTTTTCCTGCCCGCCTTCAACGAGTCAAGAATTCCAATAACCTTTTAAGGATGTGCTACATGAACAAACAAACATCCTTTTCCCTTTATATTAATACTGCTCAATCCTTCTTAGTATAACTTTTAGTTCCCTCTTTATTTGACGTTTAAACTTTTATAGAAACAAAAAAGTATTTCTCGGCAAAACAGTACGTTAAAATTCACTTTAATCAAGGAACTGACAGCCGGGGTTAATGATTTCAATGATTCTTTTAATCAGTTCTACTTAGACGTACTCCTCAGCTAAATATAAACGCTAAATGTATTGAATGTTCAGTTGTACAGAAGCAAAGCGCGAAGAAGTATCGAGAGTATCCGATAGTACGTGAATTGTTTTATTTGATATTTTAAACAAAACTATGTAGGCCTATGTGATTTTAAATTGCAATACCTTTTAAATATCAAATATTTTTCAGAAATAGATTGCTTTCATGAAAACTAACTGATGAAACTGATGCTAATGTCATTTCAAAAATTTTATTTTAGCTTCCACAATGGCAAGTTCACTCAACCTGTTGCTATTAATGGTTAGTATATGTATGGTTGTCAACGGAGCCACTGCTGAGGTTGTGATCGATAATAATGGTTATAGTGGTATAGTGGTTACTATCCATGAAGACATTCCAGAGAATCCACTTTTATTGGATTCTATTAAGGTACGTCATTATTTGACATTACTATACGTGTTTTTAAATTTTTTTCACAAAATATTTACTTACAAATAAATTTGTAAGAATCATAGTTTTCTATATTGCAACTAAAAATCAACCTGAGTGATTTTAACGGATATATGATATTGATATCCGTAATTGACGCTCCGTCAATCGTATACATATACTGCAATAAATTGCGATGAAAGAAATCAAAAAATGCTCATTATACATTAGAAATTCTAAGTACTAAATCAAGCATGTGCATACTTTGTGTAGAATATGATTACCAAGGCGTCTCCCCGACTGTACAAAAGCACGAAACAAAGGGCCTATTTTAAAAAGGTCACAATCGTGGTGCCATCTTCTTGGTCACCTTCTCCAAATTACACAATGGTGCCAAAAGACGATTACATGAGTATGGCAGAGGTGCGCATCGCACCACCCCATCCCAGCTACGGTGACATCCCATATACATTGCAATTGGGAGACTGTGGGGAGAGAGGACAATATATTCACATGACTCCAGAATTTCTGCTGGACAAAAACATGAAAACCAACAATCTACGAAACAGCAGGAACAGCAAGATATTCTTGCACGAATGGGCTCACTTCCGATACGGTGTTTTCAACGAATATGGTGAACGTGGAAATGGGAATTCCCCAGTATTTTACAAAGATAAAAACGATAAGGTACCTGTTATGAAAAAATTCATCCATTTTACATGTATACTGTTAAGTTATTGTCTTTAACTTGTGTTTTAATAATTGCTTCCAGATTCGCGTGAATGGCTGTTCCGAAACAATTAGAGGCTGGATCCGTCGAAGCGATGGCAAATCAGCTTGCATCGTCGATATCAATAACAACCTTGTCAGTGACTGTACATTTTATCCAGATTTGAATACTGGATTAAAAAACGGATCCGGAAGAGCTTCGCCTATGTACATGCCGGAATTGGATTCAGTAAGTTGGACTTGTACCTCAGAAATTATCAGAATACTGTATGTACAGTAGCAGTGATTATCTTGTACAAAAGTAGGACATGTTCAGACTTTAACGAACGTACTGTATATACATGTGCATGTACATTATACTCATATTTCTGAATATGTAAAAGAAACAACAAGAACATACATTATAATACAAATATTAGGAAACGGAGATTAAATTTTTTTTAAACATTAAAACTACCTTTTTTAGCAACGCAATTTTGTCATTTCGTTAAATTGTATTTGTGATTTTCATATAGGCAGATGAATTTTGTGATGATCAAACACCAGGCATCATGCATAATCCTTCCGCTCCTAACATGCAAAATAAAATGTGCAACACTCGTTCGGTTCTAGACGTAGTGCTCAGTAACGAAGATTTTCAGAATAACAGGTTTTGTACATATTGTATAGAGCAATACATGCATAGTCTTATACATGTAGGTGTAACAAAATGCATAATATGAAAATTGAATTGAATTTCATTTTATTACAATTATAGAAACACACCACGGACAATTGACAACATTACACCGGAAATCCTCACAGTACAATTGGGAGCAAAATTATCACCAAAATTTGTACTGGTTTTAGACGTCTCGGGCAGTATGAATTCCGTAAGTTTTTAACGCCATTAGTGCAAAATCATGCGGATTGTGATATTGTTGCAAATGCCGTTTTCTCAATCTTTAAAACGATTTTAATCTTAATGACGCATCAACAATATACGTTATGTTAAAAAAATCCCACATTGAGTAACCATAGATAAGTTTCCCCAATGCAATGGAGTAAGTCACAAGATACCCAAATAATCACTAAATCTACATACACGGTTCTTTGACATTTCAACTTTTCATTTTTTTTATTTTCAACAGGACAAACGCCTGCAACTTCTCCAGGAGGCTACGTCACGATTGATTAGATATCACATCAAAGACACCTGCAACGTTAGCCTTGGAATGGTTTCGTTTTCCAGCGGAAGTAGTGTCCTAGCAA
Source organism: Megaphyllum sjaelandicum (assembly GCA_034698745.1). NCBI lineage: Eukaryota > Metazoa > Arthropoda > Diplopoda > Julida > Julidae > Megaphyllum > Megaphyllum sjaelandicum. The sequence goes on along the minus strand of JAQGBX010001271.1, from coordinate 8,784 downwards.
GTTTAACAATAGTTGATAAATCATCTAGGGAACAACTAATACAAAAAATTCCAAAATCAGCAAATGGTGGTACAGGCATAGGAGGTGCCATCTTAAAAGCTCTTGAGGTATTTTAGAATCGAATACTTTTCTTCTTATATACTTCGGTTAAACTTCAGTGAGCTAGCATACGTTGTCCATCTAAAACTACTAACGTATAGCTCTGTTTCCGGTAGCAAACAGTATATTACATTCATCCCAATTCATTCTAGGTGTTGCGCCAAGGCGGTAGTTCCACAGAAAAATCAAAGCTCATTTTACTTAGTGATGGCGAAGAGAACGAAAATCCGAAAGTCAAGGATGTTACCAATCAAATAAAGCAAGCCGGTGTGGTCATTTACACTCTTGCTATCGGAAAACAAGCGTCAGTTCATTTGGAAGAATTATCAAAAGCAACTGGTGGCAAATCGGATTTTTTCAATCCACTAAAACAAGACAAATCCATGGATTCCATTCTAAGTACCATTATACTGGAGAGTGGATGCAACGATCTATTGCCAATTATAGTAAGCACATAATGTAAAGTCATGCAATGAATCTTTAGAAATGAAATGATGCAAAACAAAATAACTTTTGGTCCAATTTATCAATCCTTCTTTAGAATTCCAATCGGGCAAAATGGGTGCCAAAAGGCGGAGATATACAAGGCACCTTCGACATTGACAATGGCATAGGATCGGCGATTGTATTTATATCCTATACCAGTCCAATCGCGAACAAAGGAAAATACCCATTGGCCACTCTCACAGATCCTAAAGGTAAAATCTTCAACCGCCAGAGCCCCGAATGCATCACTGATGAAAACCTAGGATCAATCCTATTTAGGATTCCTGGGGCCAACGTAAGGACGCTTTTTGAATGTAGTTTTAAATACTCAGAAAATTCCACTGTTTCTGAAAATGGGTAGAAAACCACATAAAAGAAAAATTATCGAACAAAATTTTGTTGAATTTATACAATATAGCCCGGAAAATGGAACTACAAGATAGAAAACCCAGGGAGCGAAGACGTGCGTGTGAACATAATGATCACTTCCGATACGAAGACAGATGCGAAAAATCGAACCAAAGGTCATCCGATTCGTGTGCGGGCTTGGGTCAGTTCTGTCAATGTAAAATATCCCGAAACAGCTAAGGTGAGAATGCATATAAAAACGTCACGTGCACATTTCCTTCATACATTTAATCAAATAGAGAGCATATCTCTCAACGGACATTCTTTACCATCTTTAAATTTACATAAAGGCCAGGTTGTTGCACAAATTCATTGTCCAATTTAGCCGAATTTAACAAAACTGATCGTATTTATAGATATTTGCAGAAGTTCGAAAAAATGGCTTGCCCGTACTCAGAGCTAAAGTTGAAGCCACGGGATACCGTCCTGATGGAAAAGAAGAAAAGATTATACTGAAAGACAATGGGAAAGGTAATGAATGAAACAATTAAGCTAAGCGGTAATTAGCATTCTCGCCTCGCATTCGATAGACCCGGGTTCGATTCCCGTGTCGGCTATCCTCGATTGTGATTTTTCATGGTTTCCCACAATCCCTCTAGGCGAATGCTGAGCTAGTTCCTATGTCAAATCGGCCATGACGGTCTTCCTTTTCCAACCCTTAATCCTCCTCATTAGTCCCAAATACGGGAAATATTCCTAGTCGAAGGATCAGAATACTTTTCTAACTACTGAACTACTGATCATTTGTTCTACTCCGGAACTACTGATCAGTATGATAAATAGATCATACTGATATTAGTATGAGCAGTATAGATACTCATCATACTGATATCTGTTTGGCTATACTAATATCAGTATGGCTGCAATATCAAATTAATTAATAGCCTGTAAACTTTAATGCTCGAATCCTATCTGCATCCAGTATAACATGTTTAGACTATCTAAATTTTTTAAATTTTTCTTGGAACTTACCTGGATTCGATCCGGCAACCTACCATCTATGGGGACAGCTGAGTTATCCAGACTTACTTCTTAGAAGTGTCTTAAAAAAATGGTAGTTGTTAAAACAGTACTAACATCAGTAAGATAATGCTGATATTGGTTAATATCAGTACAGGTATAATTTTGTACTGTTCTAAACTAATCCTTCGACCAGGGATAACTTAATTGTGATGTTGAGGTCCATCATGACCAGACTGCTTAGTCTGGCTAAATTTACATAATGATCCCCCTGCCAGATGGTACTATGTACTGACTGTAAAGAACAGTCAGTACACCATAGCATCGTGTATACATCATGGAGTGATTCACTAACAAGTTTTCGTCATATTTTTTCAGGAGCTGATCGGATAGCCAATGATGGAGTTTATACAGAATATTTCACCCGCTATAATGGCGATGGCCGATACCAAGTAGACGTAAATGTAGCAAACACGCCATCAACGAGGCTGTTAAACAATGGAAGGCTGGCACCGAAAAGTCAAAGAGCACCTGTCATGCCTCTTTTACCTTCTGGTAAGATATTTTTTTTTTAATAATAATAAGTTTATTGAGGGAAGAAAGCCCAAAAGAAGAACGTAATGTCAAAAACAGATACAAGAAAACGAGTGAGTCAAAAACAAAAGCTAAAAAATTAAGCCGGGTACATCCTGCACAGCTAGTACATGACAACTCGAGTATACAATCGTTCTCACTGATTTGGTCCAAATCCACTCTCGTTTTTTTGCATATTGGATCACACGACGACCTTCGAATTGCTTTCATTTACTTTGAACGAGTTTTAATGTATTCTTCCGTAGAAATTGAGAAAGAAGTATCACGTGACGAGTTCTCCCTCGATGAATTGCCGAAAGTGAACGAGGTGTTTGATTCCTCCGCCATTTATAAAGTCGATACCAACGTTGAACCCGATTTCGATTCCATGGATCCCGTGGACGATTTCGAGAGGTACGACCCCGCTGGGACGTTCCTTCTCGAAAAATGGAGCCCGAAAGACATGATTGCCCCCAGCAAGATTACGGACTTAATCATCGTGAAAACTAACCTCACTGAAAGAACAGTTCATCTGGAGTGGACTTCGACGGGTGATGATATGTACGATGGCAAAGGTAAGTCAAACACATCATACCGTACATCGATGGTATGTCAATAATAACAGTTTCAAAATTAGGGAACTCAAGAATGTAGATTAAGACCAGCAGTTTCGCCTGTAGGTAAGTGGTTTAAACTATTTTGATGACCTTTACATGCGTTGACATCTGTGTCAAAGAATCCAGTAATCCTCTTGGCAAAACGGAAGTACAACCAACTGCTACCACCAAGAAAATCTGCCAACGGTTTTTTTGGTGATTTAGTTCCCAGGTTGCTGATACTGGCTGTTCTCCCGTTTTGCCGATAGAAATGCTCTTTGACCTTGATGTCAACGCATGTAAGGTCAGCAAACCAGTTCAAGCCACTTACTTACAGGCAAAACTGCTGGCCTTAATCTACATCTTTGAGCTCCCCTAATAAACAGTTCCATTAGCAGTTCCACTGCAAACCCTTGAATAAATTCCTATTGAGGTTTTTTTTTAAAAAAAAAAACCAAATTCCTCATGTCTGTTTTTTTTTTTTTTTGCTTCCAGCAACCACCATTCAAATTCGCTATCACCACGATTCCGTGTTTCTTATCCGGTCCTTCGAGCAAAGTTTCTCTGACTTCATGACTGTGAACGGAAGTTTGGATCCTCTACCCGCTTATGAAGTCCACACGATCGTCATTCAACTGCCACCAGAAGACACGTTCTCAATCTTCAATTCAAGCAGGAACATCTATTTCGCAGCTAGGGCTCTGGACGAGGAAGGAAATGTTGGACAAGTTTCCAATGCGGCCATTGCGGATTTCCCGTTGCAAGAAAAACTGCAGCCGACGGATAATACATTTCCTTTATACATCATCATAGCAATAGCGGTAGGATCTGGAGTTATGGTCATCATAGTGATTGTCGTTTTTGTTAGAGTTTGCGCAAAGAACAAAAAAGGACATCAGGACATCGATAACGACCGGTCGATGGGGGTCGAGTACAGCAATAAAGATCAAGAGCGGTCGGCTATAGTGGCCAGCAGGGATCAGAAATACGGTATCGAAAATTCGGCCCATAACTAGCCTCGATCGCCTCAGACTGCATCTCAGCCCAACCACAACAAGATTATTTTTATCAGAAACAATAACCGCAATATTGAGAATAGTAAACGTATGGGGAATACAGTATGTCATATGTTTTCAGCAAGTACGAACTTTATCGCATTTTATTATGTAACGTAAATACTAGTCATGTTGGCAGAATAAAAACTAGCTATTCATCTGCTTGTAATTCGTGTCACTTTACTATTTTTTAAGCATACAGTACATAATACTGAGACTACAGGAAGTCTTGAACATCCTTGATTGTAGTATACATCATGTACAGTACAAGTATTAAAGATATATATTATAAATAAGAAATAATACGTCCGTTTTCAAGATAAAATACTCCTCTACTCATGAAAATCACATGAGGTGATTTTATTTGAGATGTACACTCAGGGCTTGATCCCTAAAAATGCATGCACTGTGTCCGTGCATGTACATGTAGAATAATGATTATGGTACATAGAACGGCAAACCATTAGCAAACGAAAGCATGTATGAGTTGCTAGCTTAGGGGGCAGCACAGGTCTATTTTTTAAATCTAAAAAATAGTTACGATACATAAAAACAATTTATTAAGAAAAAGTAACATATTTTCGATTAAAGCTTTATTCCTGCGCCTAAAGTGTTGATTATATTGTTACATAATTTGGGTGTATCTGAAATGTCTCGATAAACAACGGCAGCGTATGTGTTCTCCACACCAAAACAAGATACATGTACATGCATCGAAAACCGAAAGTTCGTTACTGAGAATTGCACTGTTGATAAATGAGTTCGAAATTTATACTTCAAAAATTATGACGTTGAATTAAAAAAAAAACGTCTTTTACAATGATGACTTAATTATAGCTAATTCGCAATTTTACAATTCATCAGAATTTGACTATACTGTATTGCAAATTATGGTGACATGTTGTGGCGTATTATACACGTACATGTATATGAAAACCCATAAAATACAATGAGTCTGTTTGTAGGAACGACGGCGCAGTTTTGAAATAGAAATTGTTAAATACTATTGAATTAGTGACGCATTGATGCATCATTCAGCTGCGCAAACAATGAATCGAGGTAAATAATGACATCTTACTTTTACATGGACTTATCACTCTTCACTTAACTATCTCAACACTATAGCATTTGACAGGAAATTTGGGGAAAAATGCAGAATATTCTGGAAATCCTAAAAAGCGATAGCAAACGCTTGACGTCATATACTTGGCTTATACGCACAGGGATGGTTCCTATATTATAAGTGAAGTCAAAACTCCTACACAATGGCCTATGAAAACTCGTCTAGACCAGCTATGCAAACTGATAAGGGCCGAATTTCTTGTACATTTCCATCCACGAGTTTACGTCATTGAAAATATATGGTTTATGGATGGATACATCCGCCTTGCATTTATCAACAATGCAATTCCCAGTAACGTATATATACTTTCGGTTTTCGATGCATGTATCTTGTTTTGGTGTGGAAAACACCATCCGCGAGCTATGGAGCTTGCGGATGCGAAACGATAAGTTATCTACAGTTATACATGCATATGCTGTATACTTAGGGAGATGGAAAAAAGCACACATTTGATTACTGTATGTAAGCATCCGTGTGGGTATTTTTTTCAAAATTCCCTTAGCCTTAATTTCGGCTGTATACTTAAATACTTGATGACAAAGTGTAGTCATTAATAATTCGAAGTTTTCCTTAATATGCAATTTGTCGTACACGAATCACTAACTAAACTTGGACGAATTTTCTAAGCATGTTTTTTTAAATGTCCTGAGTCCTGCCAAGTTTTGAAATGTGCAGTGGGAGGAACGCATTATTTCGAAACTGACTTACTTTTCATACAGTGTATATTGGATCCGTTTATAGAATCACTGTTTCATTTGCAATGAAAACAGGCATGTTGATGGTTGAAGGTTACCTATATTTTTTTCGAATCGTTAAGTCGTGATTGTTAAGTTACACGTTCAAATCAAGTAATAGAAATTAACCGATTCAATTACAAGTAGGTATAGCTCATTAATAATTTACCATGAAAGTGCAATGACGCCCTGCTGGTACATGGAGGTGACATCCCATGTTATGTTGTTAATTTTTTATCATTATCAAGTGTCGGCAAAGAATTATTTTGGATACTTGATGCTCATCTATAGATGTAGCACGTAGTCGAATCCGCCGTTCTGAGTTATCTAACTTATCTTAAACTAACTTCGACAGGTTTTCCCCAAGTTAATACATTCAAACATGCACTTATGAACTATCCCAACAGTCTCTTATCGTTACATTAGTCGTCAAAATTCAATAAATACAGTATGCCCATTTATGTGGTTTTTTTTCGGCAAATCAAAAGCCAAGGAAAAAGGAAAATATTTGCCAAGTAAACCACTTATAAAATAGGAAAATTCTTATATATAGCTAATCAAATGTCAAAAATTTTCATCATTCGAGAATACGTTTTTGAAAGAGATTTGAAAAAAAAGTAAAAATAAGGTAAGAAAATTGCATTTCTGAGGTTGCCATTTTGAAGAACAATTGTGATAGTGCCCTAGTTATGTTTTTAAGCCCAATAGGTGGTATATATTAGTGCATAAATTAATGCACTTACAGTTTTCTTTTATGTTTAGTTATCATGGCAATTTTACTGTTGCTAATGCTATCATTAATAAGCCTGCAGGACCCATTTATCATTGCTGAAGTGGTCATCGAAAACAATGGCTATCGGGGTTTAGTCGTGGCTATTCACGAAGATGTAAAAGAAAACATCAATTTACTGCAATCAATAAAGGTATGGTTTCTTCGCATACACTAATATGCTATACTTAAATTTGGTAATTATTGAAATTTCGTGACAACATTCATGCATCTAGTATCTAACAAATCACTTGCAATAACCTTCATTGATATGCCATATAATTTAAAATATTCAACAATATAATGATTCAACGCTTTTAGGCTACTTTAATATCATGACGAAACAAAAAATGCCAATAAAAACAATATACAGTATCTTTCATAGATGCACATCGTGATTTGGAAATCTATGATTAAATTTCATTATGGCACGTTATGAAACCACTGGTAAAAAATACCACGTTTGGACAAATTTAAATATCTAAGAAACATACATTCGGTGATTATTAGTTACAGTATATTTGTTTAAAGTGTCTGCCAATTTACTGCACTCAAATTCACTTATACTTTTCTGCAATTTGTATTTGGGGATTGCAGGACATGATCGCTGGAGCATCACCCATGCTATATAAAATCACGAAGCAAAGGGCCTTCTTCGAAAGTGCCACTATCGTGGTCCCATCAACTTGGTCAACACAACCAGAATATAAGATAGTGTCCAAGCACGATTACTTCAGTTCGGCCGAAATGCGTGTTGCCTCATCTCATCCGAGCTGCGGTCACATCCCGTTCACTCAACAACTTGGTGGTTGTGGGGAACGAGGGCAGTTCATTCACATAACTCCGGAGTTTCTTCTGGAAAGTCCATCGAAAACAAGTGCGCCAGAAAATGCGAGGAAAAGCAAGATCTTCTTACATCTTTGGGCCCGCCTCCGCTACGGGGTCTTTAACGAAAACGGCGAAAGAGGTAACCCAAAATACCCCATGTTCTACAGGGATGGATTCAATAAGGTCAGCATTTCCTATTGTCCTTCTCAGCAAATGCTTTCCACATACGCATGTGCGCTGCACACGATGGATATAGCCAATTATTACTGTCATTGGTTTCAGATTCGGCCGAATAGCTGCACCTTAAACATTAAGGGTAGAATTCGGCGCAGTGATGGGAAATCCCCTTGCACTCTCGACATCAATGAAAATCTTATTGACGACTGCACGTTTTACCCAGATTTACGAACTGGAAAACTAAGCGGCACCGGCAAAGCCTCACTTCTGTATATGCCAGAATTGGACTCTGTAAGACTTCTTGATCGCACAGTAAAATTGTTAGAGCTTGGCATTGGGCCGAAATGAAATGATGAATTTGATCTTTGAATAGGCTGATGAATTTTGCGATGATGAAAAGAAAAATAATCAACACAACCCCTCGGCTCCAAATATTCATAACCGAATGTGCAACGCTCGTTCTGCGTTAGACATTGTTCTCAACAACGAGGACTTCAGAGACCAGAGGTGCCTGTGACTGCGCTTTCTCAATTATTCTTTGTTTAACTGCATTATTTGAAATGCCACAATTAATGGTCCAATAAGACTTAGTTTTCCGTTCAACTGCAAGGTGCACCCAATTAATAATGATTTATTTATTATTATTTTTTGCAGTAATTTGCCACGAAACATTGCAAATCTAACAACGGAAATCAACGTGATCCAAGTTAAATCGATTATGTCATCATCAAATATTGTGTTATTGTTAGACATCTCTTGGAGTATGGAGGTTAGTACATGTACACTGCCTGGCCATAATTCCTAAGTCATTATATAGTCATCATTGGACACCATATAATTATGCAATGGTGCATATAATTAACATAATTGTGTCCCCATCCAACGCATTAAGTATAAAGGGGATAGATGCAGAGTAGTTTTTGTTAAATTTAATCATGGCACCCAATGCTGTCAAGCAGAAAGGCAAACCGATTAG
>JAQGBX010001270.1:0-26151 GCA_034698745.1 Megaphyllum sjaelandicum | reverse complement strand
AGACTTTAATGGGACCCATTAATCCCATTAGTCTCATTGAATTTTTGAATGAGACTGTATGGGATTTTTCAGCTGGGCTGGTTTAGAATTTCAACCAGAAGACAGTATCTCGTGAGCAAATTTCTGGTGTTGGTGTTGACGCGAGTACATCTCACTTCCACAAATGAGTGACGTCATTAAAAATTTCCACAAGATAATAGGGCTTGCAAATAATTGCCACATAGCCATTTTTTTTAATTCAGGTGTTTTTTTTCACTTATCGGGTTTTATATAACATAGAAAACGTATTCCAAAAGTTCGGGGCTTTGAAATGTTTTGTGCATTTATCAGTTGTTTTTTTCACTTATCGGATGTCTAATTATCCGGGTTCGACAGTACGTGTACTGTATTATTAATAAGTAATAATTATTATATATAATTATTTAATATATTTAACCACATTTTACACATGCATCCCATAACTGCGATGCATGCATCAATCAATATTGAATATTTTAATACCTCTGTACATGTATATTATTATTATTATACAAACTCATCAAAATTGTAATATCAAAATATATTATTAAAATTATATGTTATTATCAGAATTACAATACGGTAAACGTTGTTATCAATATCATGATATTATATTATAAGTCTGTCATGATACCAATTATTTAATTATTTAATTAGATGTCTCATAAGTATGGGATCCAATCTCTCGCTGTCCCAAATAATCCCATCTACAGATATGGGAATTGAGTCTGGACATAACCTTTTAAAAAAAATGACAACATTTACTAATTACCTTTATCATTTTTGGGTATCAAACACGTCCTCTCATCTCCGTCCACTTCGGGACCCTTCCTCCTGACCCTCATCAGCCTCACTTGAGGGTTGCTGGGTTGCAACCCGGGGATGTTCACCCCGCCAAACTCCCTGGCGGGTATCCAAAAGCACATCATGGGCATGATAACCTCACGTAATGTAATTCCCTTCGATAATCCACCGTGCTACAACGCGTATTTTCTATAATCCTTGTCACAATATCTCAGCGACGCCTCTGGAAATCCATCAAATTCCACGACTTTTTCCATACCGTCAGCTCCAAAAATTTAATCCTTTCGATACAAAGTCATCAAGTTTGTCCTTTTTCGTAAGAATCGAGACTCAAATCCCATCATACCGCACTCGGTACCCGAAATTGTCAAAGTCCAAAATCCTCCGAGAACCTCTCACTTCTTGCAGTAAGTCCCATCAACGACGAGAGCGAGGTGTTGCTCTTCCAAAAGTATTTCAGAAACAAAAATGCGGGAACCTGAGACCGAGACGAAAATGTATACACGAAAATTTGCTCCTGGGAAGGGTCTATCAGTAACGGAAACGCAGGGAACACGCTTGGGTTACCCAAAAAAAAACAAATTTCGGGCAAGGATAATGGAGAAAAATAATGGGAGAAGGGATGTCCTCTCGGAGGTAGAAAAAATCATGATTAAACAACCGCACGAAATAATGCAAAGTTTTTTTGCTGATTGGAAGCGAATAATACGCTTTGGTTGTTTTGTTATTTTCAAAAAACAAAAACAAAAAATGAAAGGAAGTGGCTTTCGCAAAGCCCATTATCTGCGCATTGCGCGGCGTGGTAAGCCATGAAATTACCGAAATTACTGAAATTACGTCAATGTTTGGTGTACGAACAAGTAACTAATCGTTCGGACACAACCTATAGTGTATCGATCGAAAAGGTCGCACCCTAGATAGGGTATAAAAGAGGCACGATATGCTCGATTTGTTTTTTATCTACTTCTATACCTGGCCTGGTTAATCAGCTGAGCATTCTCTACACAGGCAAATTACGACTTAATTAGGTTTAGGAATGCAAAATGATATAGTTACGATAAAAATGCTTTAGCTATGGTTAATTAATTGCAGGCTATCGTAGTTTTATGATAATTTCAAATGAATCGCATCACTGAAAAATGATTCAAAAAACAAAAATTCAGAAAATAATGCATTGGGACACACGCAATATGCCTTTGAAAAATGCATTTTGATAAAGTCAAATGTATTTTCAAATGTTGTTTAGTAAAAAAAAATGTACTTTAAAATGCTTTTTAATACAATGAAATTACCTTAAAATGCTTTTTAATAAAATAAAATATAATTTAAATCCTCTTCCATAACATAAAACTTACTTTACATAAAAACCCTTTTTAATAAAATAAAACTTACTTTAAAATGCATTTTAATTAATACAGTAAAATGTATATTTTGAAATGCATTTTAATAAAATAGAATGTTTTTTAAAATGCTTTTAATAAAGTAAATAATTTTGAAATGCATTTTAATAAAATGTACTTTAAAATGATTTTTCTTAAATAAAAAATACTTTTAAATGAAATTTTAATAAAATAAAACTTAATTAAAAAGTAATTAAAAGTACTTTAAAATGCTTTTATTTACAGTAATAAAATAGCCTAAATTTAGAAATGCATTTTAAAAAAGACAAATGTATTTTGAAATGCATTTCATTTCAACGTGGGAATTACCCTCGCATTCTACGTACACACTTTTTTATTGCAAAAATTTACATGTAATTACAACAACAACAACAACATATCAGGATATATTTAAAAATCATTTTAATTAAAAGTGCGCTTTTTAAGATTTCAGCGAAATTTTTAATTAATTTAAAATTTACGGGTGGGAAAATCTACGACCGTGAAATTCAAATTCCTCCCAATCAACCTTCATTAGTGGTTTAAAATTGAAATCTAATGGCAAATATTTGTCTTCGAAAAAAATACAATAGATAAGTTTTGTTTCTCAAATGTTTGCCCACGAAATTAGTAGTTTTTAGCAAAGAGGAAGCGACAGCTGGTGACAAATATGTCTCGACAACATTCTTCGTATGTATAGGGAAATAAGTGGCGAGGTAACAAAAACTACACCCATGCACATACAGGATCAGCCACCCATGGTTTCAAATTTTCGGACTCTTTGAGTTTACAGTACTGTACATGCATTGAATGAGCTCGAACACAACAGCCTAAACAAGAGCTATTTTTACATTTTGCCCTAGAAAAAAAAATCAAAAAGATCTGCGCGCGGGGTCAACGACTTGTCCTTTTTTTAAATTTCCATCCCAAATGCAAAAGTTTCCAAAAACTGCCTAATTCGACCATTAGTCACGCCCTATAAGCGTGAATCGAAATTTTGTGCCACATTTCGCAACATTTTTAACATTTTCGTCAAAACGAATACAACACGCATCAGGGGTCCACCAACATTTTTATTTTCAACTTCTCTGACTTTTCCAGGTTTTAAAAAAATCTCCCTGACCAACGATAATGTCAAAAATTGACATATTTTGTAAAATCGACGCAGTAAAATATTAGGCAAAATTTACTAATGATAATTTCTAAAATTAAAATGGGAAAAATGCCAAACAATTTTTTTAAAAAAAATGCAATGATTTTTTTTTAATTTGACAATTTTGTATTCAGAAAATGTAGAAAGTTTTACTTCAAATTTATTCTCGAAAAACGTGGAAAATTTAGTAATTTAGATCTCAAAAAACGTGGACATTTTTGCAATTTAGATCTCAAAAAACGTGGAAAATTTTGCAATTGTGACCTCAAAAAACGTGGAAAAATTTGCAATTTTGTCCCTCGGAAAATGTGGAAAATTTTTGCAAATTTGTACTCGGAAAACGTAGGCATATTTTGCAAATTTGTCCTCGGAAAACGTGGACAATTTTGCCAATTTGTACTCGGAAAACGTGGAAAATTTGTCGTCGGAAAACGTGGAAAATTTTGCAAATTTGTACTCGGAAAACGTGGGAAAATGAAAAAAATGTTTTCAAATGGGCCATGAGCTAACCAACCGACTACGTTGTATTATCCCTGACTTCTCCCGACATTTTCAAGTTCCCTGACTTAATCCAGGTCTAGGGATACCCTGTATTATTATAGCCAACGATAAACCGGAACATAAATGTTCAATCTCACTCAATAGCCATTTTTTAGCATTCAGGAATGAATCAAAGAGAACATCGCATTTAAAGAAGCCTTAGTTTTAATTAAACGCATTCAAATTATTGCTACTATAGAGACTACTGGGCTAAATAATCCTGAGGAGATAGGCGGTGTAATTAACCGGAAGATGCTCAATTAAATTAATGGCTCTGTTTTATCCGACATAAATGTACTCTATATATAGCTTCCCTTCTTTATTCGCTATAACGAATGAATTTTAACAGTTCATAAATCTTGTCAGTCTTTATTTGTTAAGTCGTTTTCTACGAGCGTCTTAATCCGCATTAATGGAGTACGAAGAAGAGCCTAAGTCAAAAAATGTAGTTCTTGGCTCACGGACGATTTAACAAACTCTTAAGGATTCCTCCGATTCAACCACCTATTTATTAGCTTAATAACGTCAATAGAAAAGCTTCGTTGCGGTTTTCGTACATACAGTAGTTCTAAGAGCTTATAACCGACTTCGAAATGAAATGCATTTTAAAAATCCGTGCATGCATATACATGTGCTGTACTCTTATTTCAAAAAATCATTTTCCGTAATTAAAATGCATCTTCAAAATGTATTCATCACAAATTAATGCATTCACGTTACTGCTTTTCAACATGAATACTTGTCATTGCATTTCAAAACGAATTCCAGGGTTCGCCCAGAAATTTCGAATTCAACTTCCCTGACTTTTTCCTGGACTTACCCAGATTTTAAAACGAATTTCCCTAACCGACAACAAAATTGACATATGTCGATGTTATCATCCACGATTTTGCTAATCGTGTTTTGCATCGATATTTTGACAAATTTTTACGTAGTTGTACGAAAATGTTTACCATTTTGCAAATTTGTACTCTGAAAAGGCTGTAAATTTTGAAAATTTGCACTAGAAAACAATTAAATAAAATAAAAAATTTGAAAATTTGTGCTCGGATAACGTGGACATTTTTTCAAGTTAATTTGTCAAATTTTTTCAAATTTGTCCTCTGAAGTTACTGAACTTTTCGCTAGTTTGTCCTCAGAAATTGCTGAGCATTTTTTCAAGTTAGTCCTCTGAAATCGCTGAACATTTTGCAAATTTGTAATGAATTTTTTAAAATTTTTAAAATTTGTACTGACATTTTTTTTAAAAACAAGTTTGAAAATAATTCCCGAACTACAGGCTACACTACGTAGAAGAATTAATTTTGGATCGTGACAACATCCAACAGTCACGTTCCCTGACATTTCCAGGGTTTCTAGGTCTGCGGAAACGCTCTATACTGCATTTCAAAATGAATTCTTGATACTTTATTTCGAAATTTCGAAACAAATTTTTACTATTACACCTCACAAAAAACTCTTGTAAATACATTCCCTTCAACGCATTTTAAAACGCATTTCAATCACGAAAAATACACTTTTGAAATGCATTAATATAGTATTCAGTAAAACCAGAAAAAGTGACCACCTGTTTATGTTGACCTCTTTTTAGCGTATTGTTTTTTCTAGTGTAGGCTTCATTTTCTTCATAAAAATGCTCCGTATAGCGACCAGTGACCACCTGTCTACTGTGTACAGTGACCAGTGCGTAGTCTTTTTTGCAATTTTTACATTACAGTGTACCAATTATGTACCTTAAAAAGTGACCAGATAACGGATGAGTCACGTTACATCTTGCTTTAACCCTTGGACATGATGAATGTGTACTTTTTTGGTTTTGTGGTTTTTTACTATACGTGTATAGAAATAAGTGGAGCGTACATGTTCATTATTTTAATTTAATTCAGGCATTCTTTGTATAGCGACCACCTGTGTACAAGGACCAACATAGCATTTTTTTGTGGTCACTCTTAACAGGTTTTACTGTAGATTCAGCTGCATTGCCCGATTGCCTTTTAAGTACTCCGTTTTTATTTGTGAGCCTCCATTGTACATCCGAGCTAGTTCGATCGAGCCACGTAATGTAGAAACAGCGCCATTGTGAACCTTAATTGTTCGCCATTTTGAAGCGAAATATTTACAGATCATCGAACAGATCTCGTTATATAGAAGCTATAGACAGAATACATCGAAAAGCAAGTTGTACACGTGACATGTAGAGCGTGAACACGTACGTATAGGATTGATGGACGAACAAAGAAACAAAGAAATAAGGGGTCATGGTCTTTTATACGCTCGATTAATAACGAACAGCTGATCCATTTGATGAAAGACTAAAAAAACAACAACTCGTGTCCCGAAGGATATGGGTGTAGAAATTTGGGATAATTACCGGTAGCGATTGGGGTGCAGGACAATGAAGGGTTAGGGTAATATTACATCACGCAAAGTACGTCCTGCATTTATAGAAATGGGTAAAAAATTAAACACCCATGTTTTTTTTGTTGTAATTCGTGATGAATTAGCTTTGGACGTCGAATTAATGTTCTTAGTGATCGTAATCTATGCGCTGCATCACCATTTTCAACACATTTTCACAGATTATCTCTTCAGAAGAATTGACAACTCAAAAATGGCCAATTGCTGGGACGGTAATTACATGCATAAAATACAATGAAAACCGCTTAATTCGATCACGTTTAATTCGACCATGCAGCCATTTTAGAGTTGCCCCAGATATTTCATTTTCAATTTCCCCGACCTTTCCAGGTTTTAAAAAAATGTCCCTGACCAATTACAATGTGAAAAATTGACACATTTTGCAAAATAGACACTGGAAAATATTTTTCAAAATTCACTAACGACAATATTTTGCAGTCGGGAAATGTTTAAAAACGTTGAAAACGTGGAAAATTTTAACCGGAAAACCTATAAAGAATTTTTCAAATTTGTACACGGAAAACGTGGAGAATTTTTCAAATTTGCCCACGGAAAAAGTGGAAAATTTTGCAAATTTGTACTCGGAAAACGTGCAAAATTTTGCACAACGCGCGTGACGGCCGTGGTGCTCACGGTGGATAATCAGCTTAAATCGCAGAAAACAAAATGATCGAATTAAGCGGCTTTCGCCGTAACCGAAATTTTACCAAACTATAATTCGAGCGAAACAATTCCGAACTCTATACGTTTTTCGAGCCATAACTGTTTCGGCCCAAAACTAACAACGAAAATAGCGTTTAAAACAAACATTTTTCTGATATTTGTGCGGTTGTAAAACTGCGTCGAAACGAGGTTGTCTAGGCGTGATTACGGTTTCGTAAATATGTTCGCAGTTTACGATCACGTTCAAAATCTGCTAAACTAAACCGAAAGCAGTATCGCGACTTTGTCGCTTCAATAATCCAACAATTCGTGGCATATATTTCCCAGCCAACTTCAACAATAGTACGTAATATATAGTTGGGATATGCGGTGACAACCAGAAAGCCTATTCGGGGTTTTTTCTCAGAGTTTATTTTGGAAACTTCATAAAATGCGAATTCGTGAAATACCAGAAACGCTCGTAACAATGTTGCGAATGCCGCGAACAAACATTCGTGGAAATTGCCGTCCATGGCATATATAGAGCAACGAGTCTTTATTCACGGGTGAACATGGTATACACATTGTACTCAAACTTCGTTTTAAAAATGTATACTAGTTTCATGAACGAGGGATGCGATCGAACCTCATTAAGACGAGTCTCGAAAGACGTCAAAATTTGTGCAATTTTTTCCTCGGAAATTGTTGAGAATTTTGCAAATCTTTACTCGAAAATTGATGAAACTTTTGCACATCTTTCCTCGAAAACTGATGAACATTTGCAAATTTGTGATGGTAAAGGTTGGAAATCTAGCAAATTTACATTAGGAAAAGTTGGAAAATTAGTCCTCTGAACTTGGTGACAATTTTGCACATTTGTCCTCTGAAATTGATGACAATTTTGCACATTTGTCCTCTGAAATTGGTGACAGTTTAGCAAATTTGTCCTCCGAAATCGGTGAAAATTTGGCAAATCTGTCCTCCGAAATCGGTGAAAATTTTGCAAATGGGCCCTGAGCTAACCACGTGACAACATGACTTCGTTGAATTTCCCTGACTTTTCCAAAAATAAATCAATTCATCCCAGACTTATCCAGGTTTTCCAGGTCGTAGAGAATCCTGGACCATACCCTATAGGTCGAGGGATGGGAAGGCTGCATGGGAACGAAATAATATACTATCAGAAATTAGCATAAAGTGAGTTGAGGCTCCAATCCGTTATTCAACTTTTTTTATATTTTTTACAATTGTGAGTATAAGGTTTGGTATCGCCTTAATCCGACTCAAAACTCGTTAATTTGCTTTCTTCCTGCAGCATAGCTTAATTTTGCAACGTAAACCCTCATTCCATCCTGCACACTCCAACAAAGGACGGACTAGCTACTCCCTCCAGTGCCAAAAACGGTCAACTCCATGGGGAGAAAGTATTCAAGTGGGGGGTAAGAGTGGTTCCTCGGAAGGCCGAATCTGAGGACACGAAACGAATATTTAATGAGCAGACGTCAATTAATAAGGATGGTCATTTCATTCCTTCTGCAAGTCATGACTCAAAAATACTGATTACATCATCGTCTGGCTGAGTTGATGATAACTGGTTATTTCAACCTTTCTTCAGCAGTTAGGACATTCTCACTTTTTACGAGAAATATACCAGGAAAAATATCCGTCGTCATTCGTTCGAAAATAAATTTTTGCCCGATTTTTTCATTCTTTTATGAAGTCAAGACCAGAAAAAAACTAGAAATGAAGTCACGCGAATGGCACTTCCAACAATGGCTAGAAGGCTCATCAGGGGAATCACTTTCTTCCAGGATCTGTTTATAAATGAAAATGCATGGGTGGCAATTAAAAATAGATAAGAAAGAGAAGAAATTAAGCGTAGATTAATACCAAAGATTAAGGAACTTGCGAGAGAGAGTCAACAAGGACATCAGTTCTGGGCAATTTGATGAGGGTGCGTGACTTTTTTCATTGCGCAAGATGCCACTGATTACATTTAACATTTCTGTTACATGCATTTCTATTCGATAACATAACATAACATAACATCAATTGCTAAGAACGTGACATTTTCGTAAAAATATCCAAGTGCTCGATTCGAAGCAGAAATCAATAAGAAGTTCGAGAGTTTATTTCAGTCGTGTCGCTCGACTGGTGGCAGAAAACGGAAACCTTCAGGGAGTGCGAATCCCGATTGGCGCGCATGCGCAGTGAAAACTGAAACAAATTGTGGAAAATGCGAAATTTTTTTCATACAAGGTGGCAAAAAGTCTGTTGCACCCCCGAAATGTCGTGAATGGCTGTAAAAATGAAAAATCTGATGAGGGGAACATAAACGAACCATGAGGTGCTGAATGCAATCGTACCCAAAACATTTGGCCCCAAGGCTCATTTCAAGGGCCTTTAGGTCCTATGTCTTAAACGGTAATATCTATACAAAGGAAAAGTCAATTAGAAAGTTGTAGGGCGTCGAAAAATTAGTTTAATGGCTCCATTTGCAACATTTAATCATCGATAACCACACAACAAATGACGTCAGGGCTTCCTGTATGTTTGCACCCATGCATAACACCGCTACATGGCAGGAAAGCTCGATTCCTAAAACAAACCAGTTCGTAGAGCTTTCCTGCAATGTAGCGGTCTGAGCACCCATATCGTCCCAAATTCTTAGAGAATTAAGGACAACCATTTTGTTAAAACCGCTGATTTTTCTCCTCGGTGAAGAAAAACCGTTTCTAATTAAGTATTATTTATCAACGTCCAGTTTATAGTATTTTATTTTCCGAAAGAATCATTTCATTCCGAGCACGAACTGACAATTTCCATCCGAGGAGAAATTTTTATTCAATTTGCGGATTAAACGGACAGACAGCGCTTGGCTCAACCAACATCACGATGTGCAACGACTACTGAGTATATAGTAAGGAGCATATACTTTCGTTATATCCGATTCGAAACCTAAAAATACATAGACGAAACCGAAGTAACCCACGTTACAAAGAAATGCATTTCATGATACATTTCACGTCAATAAAATGCATTCAAAAATACATATCACGTCATTGAAATGCAATTCAAAATACATTTCTCGTCATTTAAACGCAATTGAAAATACATTTCTCGTCATTGAAATGCAATTGAAAATACATTTCTCGTCGTTGAAATGCAAATCAAAATATATTTCTCGTCATTAAAACGCATTTAAAAACACATTTAACGTCATTAAACACATTGAAAAATACATTTCACGTCATTAAAATTATTTCAAAATGCATCTGTCATTAGAATGCATTCAAAAATACATTTCAAAATACATTTCACGTCACTAAAATGCATTTCAAAGTACATTTCACGTCATTATTATGCCTTCAAAAATACATTTCACGTCATTAAAATGCATTTCGGCATACATGCGTTCAGAACAAGTGCTATACGAAAATATAAATACTAACATTATCATTTTGAACCAACTCTTAAAATATGTTTAGTCACGCCTCGGCGCCGAACGAGCGAGGGTTTAAAACTTAAAAAACCCAAAACAATTTAATAAGTTTTTTTTTTTTTTTCTACAAAAACCTTCTTGGGATGGAAATAATTGCCCGTCATTAACAGGTTTCCATTAATTATTACAAGGAGGAAAATGTTAGCAACCAGGTTTGACAAGGGCGTCATAAAATCCATCTATTAATAAATGTGTCATGCAAGATGCGCTCACGTTGTTTTTGTTTTGATATTAAAACCATTTGGACGAACGAGCATTAAAACAATAAACAAAGACGTTTTCAAAGGAGGTGGCCCACATTTCAAAAAAAATAAATAGATTGGACAAAAGGTGACAAAAGGCTCCTTGGCTAGCTCGCTGACCAGAGCAGTGTGTAGAAATAATTTATTTTTAATGCACAAGTTGGCAACGCCTGAGGCTGCTTTTAAAATTTCGTACAAAGGTTTCCATTTCTACCCACAGATGGCGCGGCATCTTTTGTCTCTATGTACAGGGTGAGACGAAAATACGCTCCCAGACATAATGATGAACTATAGCTTACACTGTAGTTGATGATGAAGTAGTGATCAAGTAGTTAAATTTGCCTGATCGCTGATTTGTGATCCACACCCATATTAACAGCAAATGCATAAATAACAGCATATACGCACAAAAATGTTATGAATAATCCTATATCGCCTTTGTTTTAGAAATGATATTTTAATATCTTGAAATTTATTTTATACTCAATTTTTCTTATCAATTTAATCTTAAAATTGTTATAACTTCTTTCATTTTCATTTTAAAATTTCTATAATTGCTTTCATTTTCATTTTAAAATTTCTATAATTTCTTTCATTTTTATTTTTAAATTTCTATAATCTCTTTCATTTTTAATTTTAAATTTCTATAATCTCTTTCATTTTCTTTTTAAAATTTCTATAATTTCTTTCATTTTCATTTTAAAATTTCTACAATTTCTTTCATTTTCATCCTAACATTTTCATAGTATTTTCGTTTTATACTTGCATGTATATTTACGCATATTTATTTTTATGTATTTCATATAATTTTGGAATAAAATGTTAACATTTCTTTAATTTCTTTCATTTTTATCCTATTTCATTTTTTTTAAATTTTTATAACTTTCTCTGTATTATTTTTATAAAGCTTGTATATTTTCGTATATTTTATTTATGATTTTCCCGCAGCATTAACTTGAGATATGCTGGCAAATTCTCGAAACATTTTCGAAGAAACATATTTGAACAGAAAGGTAGCGAGTGGGCAAAAATTGCCCATTAATAATATTTTTTTTTAAATAAAAAAATACCTAAAGGTCGACTTTCGTCGCACCGTGTAAACAGTACAGGGTGCGTTTAAAATTTTCCCGTTAACGTATAGTAAATCTGAGCCCGGGCAACATAATGAAATAACGAATTCCCAGGCTTAATTTTCGTGAATCAGATAAGGACCATAAGCGTTAATTTATAATGCCAAGTCCTCCTTGAAAAAAGTTGAAAAAAATAAAAAAATACACCACTTGAAATGGATCGGATGACAAACGTACTTAGTTTTAAATAAAGATGTCCGCCTATAAAAAACCGTTTAAAAAACATACTAACTTAATTGGTTCCGTTTTATGGAGCTATTCGGCGTTCGTATTCGGCGCTTAATTAAGAAGCTAATCTACGAATAAAATCGAATTAAATCGCTATAACGTGTCATGCTTTAGATAAGGGATATAAAACATGGCCGAGCATATATAAACTAAAGGATTTCGTGTGGAACTCTCGAGGCCTACAGCCTTGATTTAACCATAATTACACGCTTATCTCTCATTCAAATCCAATTACAAAATCACAAAGTTGAAATGCGAGCTTTTCTTGCAAACCATCGAAACTTTCTTAAACGAAAGGCGCGCCATACTCGAGGTGAAGTCATTTCTAAATTTATTTCAGAGTTTAATTTCAAAGGACACGTGATGTCATCATCTTAATTCATTATGAAATGTTTTTCTATTAGCGAGGAAGTGTTCGACACGCCATGGCCTCTAAAAATCCAAACATTATGATGATTATCAAAACACATATAGGATGTACAGTCTTTCTCTCACCATAGCCATTATTAAAAAAAAAAAAAAAAAAAAAAAAAAAAAACAGGGATGTACCACAAATTTCACATTCAGCTTCCCTGTATTAATTTTCCAGGTTAATTTGTAAACAAATTCCCCTTGCCCTAACGACAAAATTGACATACGTCAATGCCAATCACGATTTTGCCAATCACGATTTTGCGAATCGGGTTTTGAAAATTTTATATACAGAAGTTGTATTCGGAAAATGTTTGAAATCTTTGTAAATTTGCACTCCGAAATTAAAGATGTAAATTTTGGAAATTTTTAGACTGAAACAGTTGAGAATTTTTGCCAATTTTGTCCTCAACATATGTTGACAATTTTGAAAATTAGGCTACTTATCGGAAACTGTTCAAAATTTTACGAATCTATGCACTCGAAAACAATTGAAAATTTCGCAAGTTTGTCTTCGGAAACTGTTTTCAAATTTGTTCGATCGCGACAACATTATATAGTAAATCGAATTTTCCAGATTTTTTCAAAATAATTCATTAATCTTTCCTGATTTTTCCAGAAAGTTATCTGACTTTTACAGGTTTTCCAGGTCTGGGGGAACCCTGATGCGGAGCAAATATAAAATACAGTAAAACCTGGAAAAGTGACCACCTGTTTATGTTTACCACTTTTTAGCGTAGTTTTCTCGAGTGATCATTTCCTTCATAAAAACTCTCTGTATAGTGACCAGTGACCACCTGTCTATCGTGTACAGTACGAGACCAATGTGTATTGTCGTTTTTGCGATTTTTACATTGCTGATGTAGCCTACCTTAAAAAGTGACCAGATAACGGATGAGTCACGTTACATCTTGCTTTAAGCCTAGGACATGATGATTCTGTACTTTTTTGGTTTTGTAGTTTTTTACTACGTGTATTACAGTCTACATGTATAAGTGGTGTACATGTTCATTATTTTAGCTTAATTCAGGCATTCTTTGTATAGTGACCACCTGTGTACAGTGACCAACATAGCATTTTTTGGAGGTCACTCGATCTTAAAAGGTTTTACTGTATACTTTATATAAAGTCTTTCCATTATTTTGATCAATCGTTTCATAAAAAAACTGGGTTAGGTAGAAACATTTTTGAGTGATCCTTAAAAATCAAACCATTGCTCCTATTTTTTAAAACAAACATTGGAAACATAAACAGTATAGGATTCACGTAGAAGTCTTTCCCTCTGCATTCTAAATTGATATTTCTGAATGAGGGAAAGACTTTATGCACATCCAATTTCCGAAAAGGAGTAGGGTACTATTTGTACAACCCCATGCTTGGACTACACATGGACTATCCGATGCTTCGTACATTGTATAAACCAACTCCCGCGGATGAGCATATGCAGCACAAAAGCTCAATATCTGATTTAGTGAAGTGGGTCAAACCCATAAGCATCAATTAAGCAAATAACGCTGAACAGAGCCTCCTGGAGAAAAGCTATATAAATAACTCATCCTGCACACATCCGCCATATTGTATACACACGCAGCGTCTTTTAATAGATTTTTTAGTGCAGCATCTTCCTTTATAAAAGAGTAAATGTTTGCTTTTCCACATTGCCCTACATCTACGTACTTCTATGCTCTTGAATCTAAGTTATCGTGTGCACTAAATTTACGGAAAAGAAGGCTATACATAACAACAGCCAGCTTTCTTTATAAAAACAAAATTGAACGATAGTTTCCACATAAATTATAACGTGAATGACGTCCATAAAATTACGCGAAATCATTTCGTGCTATAAATCTTGCAAATATTAAACTGACTCGCATACATTGTTTTTATTTATTTTAAACTCAACTACACATATACTGTATACCAGCTAGGGTTCCCCCAGAAATTTCAGCTGACTTTTCCAGATTTTTAAAAAAAATTCCCTGACCATGCAATGATAATGTCAACAATTCACATATTTTGCCAAATATATACTACAGTAATGACAATTCCGAAAACTAACATCAAAAATTAAAGAAATCATATGTATATAGGCTACATGTACTCGGAAAACGTGGAAAATTTGGCAATTTTGTCCTCGGAAAACAAGAAAAATATTGCAGTTTTGTCCTCGGAAAACGTGGACAATTTTGCCATTGTGTCCTCCGAAAACGTTGAAAATTTGGCAATTTTGTACTCAGGAAACATGCGAAATTTTGCTAATTTCTACTCGGAAAACCTCAGGAATTTCGCAAATTTGTTCTCGGAAAACGTGGGAAATTTTGCAAATTTCTACTCTACTTTCCCTGACTTTTTTCGAAATAAGCCATTCTTCCCTGACTTTTCCAGTTCCTAGACTTTCCAGGTTTTCCAAGCCTGGGGGTACTCTGTACTATCATAAATGAACGTAACTGGATTACGGTTATGAAATTTGAGGATTATTGACAATAGTCATAAAAATTTGTTTGATAGACCCAAGCCCGTCAATTTGATAGACCCAAGCCTGCACGTCTGTCAATCTGACGCCAAATAATACGATTAAAAATAAAATTATACGTTACGCTACACCATGCAAGCAGTCGGGATGTCATGTCCTACACTGTACATGCATCGTGTCATAGCGAGGCTAATATCCCGATTCAAAGTTCGTGACCTCCTGATAAAAGTCACCGATACGCTTACTAATATTTCTGGGAGCCATGACCCCATTAGCCTTTTCCTGTACGGTACATAGTGCATACCTCTTGGATTTGTCATAAGTGCTGCTGCAGACAGCGATCATGGGATTAACCGGATTAGCGTCGAGTGGCGGATTACGAAGACGATTAGCGATGACTGATGTTAATCTTACGAATAAAGGATGGATGAATGCTTAGGCCTATGCAATTTCATTCAGGTGCAAAATGAAATTTGTTACCGTAGGCACGATTATTCAACAACATGGTTATTCAACCCCAGTATTTATAACATTTCATTAATCGAATAACACATTCTCTCAATATTTAATGTAAAATATACGTATTTTATATATTTTGTTATAAAAAAATTCAAGATATACGCTGAAGATCATTATAAAACTTACGTGAAATTTTATTTAAAATAGGTGTTACTGTAATACACTTTACATTTAATAGAAAAATACTAAAAATCAATATATTTATTACTATACATGTAGGCTACTATAGATTGTAAATAAATCCATACATGCGTAAAATATTTCTTAATTTTTTGGTCATTTTTATAGAATTCTTACATTTGTATTTCTTATATTTTTGCACATTTTAAAATTTCTTTTGTTTTTTGCACATTTTTGTATTTTTTATGCTGCATGCTCATTTTCATATTTTTTATGCTGCTTGCACATTTTCATATTTTTTATGCTGCTTGCACATTTTTATATTTCATATATGAATTACATATTTTTACATTTCTTACGCTGATTGCACATTTTTATATTTCATAACATGCTTGCACATTTCTATACTTCATATAGGCTACTGCTCGCATATTTTTATACTTCATATACTGCTCGCATATTTTTATATTTCTTATATTTTGCACATTATTCTATTTTTTTTGCGCATATAAATGTATATATTTTGTTTATTTTTTATTTGTATATTCCTGTATTCATATACACGTAATGCAAAACATTCGCCAAGAATTAAGCTAAATCGTAGATTCTTACTGAATCCACGAATTGTTCACGACACTCTGAAACAAAATACAGTATAAGGAAAATTATATATAAGGGCCTGCAGTTAGTTTCATACGCCATTAAAAAAACGGCCTTAATAATACATATTCCAATTTCTTCTCGATTAATAAAACATGATAAAAAAAAAAAGACGTAACATTCGTATACACTGGTGTCTTCTCGAGAAAAAAAAAACTGTCTAGCATTTTTGTATCACTCGAGAGTGCGCCCCACGCACGATATCAGCTTATGATAACGAAATAATTATGGTTAGCTCAGTCATTAATTCCCATTTAATTACTCGCGATTGGAGTGATATGACATCTTTTCTCGACAAACTGGTTCAGCCAACGCTGCATTTTTCAGACAGAAACAGAAAGTCGAGATACATACAAAATACATACCAATAAAAAAAGCAAAAAAAAAAAAAGGCAATTAAGGCTTTAATTAGTAATTAGCCCATTCTCATTAATAAAATGCGTATATTCTTATTTTCAATTCTGCGATATTAAAGATCCATTAACAAGAAATTTCATAAACTTTTCACTAAGTTTATTATTATTCAAATGTGCGTGGGAAAATGATCAGGCTAGATTAATGTAAAAAAATCCAGGCCCAATTATAATTAAAAGATGATGAAGTAATTACGTAACTCATTTGACTCAATTTTGGTCGGTAATGATGAAAATCCACATTTTGGCATCAAATGACTGGGGCGTGGTCTGGTAATTAGGGCCATGGTCCTGGATATACCGCCATTAATAATGACTATACGGATTGTGCGCGTCATTAATAATGATCATACGGATCGTGCGCGTCATTATAATACTGTCGTTAGTGCTGACTAAAGTCGCCATCAGCTTCGTAATATTTGAAATGTCGAGTATCACAGAAGGAGGGTAAATTAAAATAGGACCGAAGTGGGAATGCTTTCTTTCGGCTACCATCCATTGTCCCAAATCTCCAGTATTTATAGAAGAAGGCGCGGGGGTAAGTAACTGTGCCATCGAACGCCCCGAGTGTTAATATATATAACGTTATATTTATAGAGGGATGAATTGCCAAAGTTTACTTCGTAAAAGTGCGTTTTTTATATTTAGCTTTGGACATTCCTGTCTATAGCGAACCATAATCCGACGCATACGTATAATAAGCTTATTGTTCGTGGAATGACAAACTGATCGCGTTTAATAACGAAAATCGTTCCTTCGGTTTAAAATTAGGCCAAATGCACACCCAGCATTTTTAAGGAGAAGTGTATACATCATGGGTTATAGCTATAGCTTCCATTTTTTAACTCACTCATGCCATAAAAGTGCGATAGCGCAGAAAAACTATGAAAACTGAATTAGCTTAGTTTATACAATTGTTGATACTATACACAATGATAGCACCATCGCCGTGATCAAAACCCGATCAACGAGGGTCGTATTTTACGTATATATTTAAATTTATAATTTTTTTTTCAATTTTTGTCTTAATTTATATCATATGGTGTGCAGTAATATTTTTCAATTTTTTAGATTGTTGCGATATTTTATTTCTATTTTTACGAGAATTTCTTTCAATCTTTGCGCTAAAATTTATTTTTCAATTTTTTTCAATTTTTTTTCCAATTGCTGTAATCAATTATAAAAGTTTTGCGATAAATTGTCTAATTTTTGCGACCAATTTTGTATTTTTTTAAACTAATTTTCCAATTTTTAGGAACAAATTTAAAAAAAAATTGAAAACCAATTATTCAATTACTGCAGTGCTACAGATTTTTCATTTTTTTTTTCAACCAATTTTCCAATTTTTGCTACCGATGCAATTTTATCGCATTCGTGTTTCCACCTTTTTCAACCAATTTTCCAATTCTTTGCAACCAATTTTCCAAATTTTTGCAACCAATTTTCCTAATTTTTGCAACCAATTTTCCAATTCTTTGCAACCAATTTTCCAATTTCTCCTTCTAATTTTCTAATTACATTACATGTATTCAGTGCAATACTGTATTCCAAAACAAAATTATATTTTTTTCCATAACATTTTTACTATAGACAGCACATATAGTACATGTACAGTATGTATTAAAAACATTTTTTCTAATTGCATGTACGTAATTTCATATCTTGTGAATTAATTTTCTATATAGGCACGGATTATCCCTGGATAATCCGCATCGCATCGTTTGAAATATCATTTTAGTTATTGATATATTTGAGTGAATTATTAATGCCCCCCGGCACTCGTATCAAATCTATAAAAAGAAGAAATCCGAGAGAAACGAAACTATTTTTTTTAATAAAAAAAACCAGCAAACTGATTAATACTCACTCAAAATCAAAAACTATGTGATGAGAATCCAGTGGATCGGAAAACGTTTCGAGTCTCCATCATTGTGCTTCAATTTCGGAGCAAACACAACGCTTATTTCCGCTTGAGATATTACATTTATTCGCTGTCAAGATGGGATGAAAACTCAACTCGCAAAATAGGAAGCAAGTATAGAAACGGAAATACGAGTAACCCCATGAATAAATAACAACCAAATGATCGTGATTAATCTTCTAGCTCCTTCATATTGTTAAACATTTTCTGGGAAGCATGCAATCATGAATCTTTATTAATAAACCTGAATGAAATTCTCACAGCCTTGACATTCATTGTTGGTCTTACATATGCGCGGTCTATTTTATTATTAGCCGATTTTAAATTAAAACTCGGGAATTTTCCCAATAATCAGATATTTCATTTTTAAATTCCTTAACTTTTCTAGGTTTTTAAAAAAATTACCTATAACTTTTCTAGGATTTTAAAAAATTTACCTATAAATTTTCTAGGTTTTTAACAAATTTACCTGACTTTTCTAGGTTTTTAACAAATTTATTTAACTTTTCAAGGTTGTTAACAAATTTACCGGACTTTTCTTGGTTTTTGACGAATTTACCTGACTTCTAGGTTTTTAACAAATTTAACTTTTCTAGGTTTTTAACAAATTTACCTAACTTTTCTAGGTTGTTAACCAATTTACCTAACTTTTCAAGGTTGTTAACAAATTTACCTGACTTTTCTAGGTTTTTAACATATTTACCTGATTTTTCTAGATTTTTAACAAATCTACCTGACTTTTCTAGATTTTTAACAAATCTACCTGACTTTTATAGGTTTCTAACAAATTTCCCTAACTTTTCTAGGTTTTTAAATTTTCCTGACTTTTCTAAATTTAAAAAAAATTTCCCTGACTTTTCTAGGTTTTTAACAAATTTATCTGACTTTTCTGTTTTTATCAAATTTCCCTGACAAATGACAATGTCAACATTAACTGCTTTTGAAAATAATGTTGACAGTGGGACAGTGTTGGCCCATGGGTGCATGCCATCAAACATTTTTTAAAAAATAAAAGATAGTCAAATGTAAATAAAAGTGTTATATTGTTAATTGAAATACGCAGTCGAGCAGCAATCCTGTTTTACTAGTACTAATTTTTTTCGAACCAAAAGTTTAAAGGCAGTTGTAAAACTACTCAATTGGTAAAACGATTGTTAAGCGAAATCGAGTTTGATTTCAACGAATTTGGTCAAAAATTGGAAATACACAGAAGAAGAAACAAAATTAATAAAAAACAGAAATTTGGTTTCGAACGTGGCAACGAACTCGGTAAACTTCGTAAGATCAAGGTTGAGAATTCAACAAATAAGCGCAAAAACATGTTTTAGTTTTCTTAAACTTTCTCACATTTGTGTCCCAAATAAATTGCTTTAACAATCAAATTGACTTTTATGCCATCGATACGAACGAATTTAAAAAAACAAATAATCAAATTGGTTGCACGCCCAACTTCATGACGTCAACGTAAACATAAAAAATACTGGAAAAATCAAAATTCCCTGAACAGTATACAATATAAAATTTGATATACGACAATGATGCAGGATTTTGCAAAATCGGCACGGGATGTAGATTCAATATTTTGCCAAATTTACTTACAATAATTTTTAATTCGTTTTCGAAATACATGTATATTGAAAATTTTACAAATTTGTCCTCGGAAAATTTTGAAAATTTGTCCTCGGAAAAGGTAGAAAATATTGCAAAATAATTTCTCCTCGAAAAAAGCTAAAAATTTGGAAAATTTGTTCTTGGTAATGGTTAAAAATTTGGAAAATTTGTCCTCGGAAAAGGACAAACATTTGCAAATTTGTCCAAAGAAACTTTTGAAAATTTGTGCTGGGAAAAAGTTGGAATAAATCATGCAAATCAGTGTTTCGAAAAACTTGAAAATCTTGCAAAACAAGAAACGTTTGAACATTTTGAAAATTTGAAAATTTGGTAAATTTCTCCTATAGGAAAAACCAAGCAGAAAAACCAGAACTAACCAAGTAGAAACATCAATAAGTTGAATTTCGCTGTTTTTTTTATTTAATTTTTTCAAAATAAATTCTTCCCTGAATTTTCCAGACATTTTCAAGTTTCCTGACTTTCCAGGATTCCCATGTCTATATAGGGGAACCCTGCATAAAAACATCTTGTGAAATTATGCCAGAAAACTGAAAGCGTTGCAATTCACACGCAAAACAGCGATTCCAAACCCCCGAATGTGCCTAATGTAGTTTGCTTATTAGTTCAGTTATTTTGATCAAATAAATAGTGCGTCCCTAGGGTCGTTTTTTGTGCAAAATTAACAAGCCGAAGCCTATAATGACAAATATTTTTTCTGTTTTAATGCATTAACGATGTTTTAGCAAAACGAAATTATACTCCGCAGACTAACCACAGGCAATTAACCATTAACTTACACTCGGTAATGGTGTTTATAAACGAGTTTAATGACGCAACATTAAAGTCTCTTAAGGCCGCGTCACACACGAGGCAATTTATATCCCGAAACTTCTTTCCAGAAATATTATTGCTGGATATTTCCACGTGTGTTGGGAAAAATTTCCATCGCCAATGATCTTTTTCAGGCAATTTATTTCTGGAAATAAACTGACAGCATGCAGAAATGATGAGAATTTGTTAGTCGATTGGTCAATAGGGAGTAACGACTACATGTGTATTAGTCAATACTAATGACTAATTTGGTTAGTCCTTATACTATAGCCATTCCTCTACCGACTGACTACCTATAGGCAATTTTGGCCATTTTCGACAATTTTGCAAATTTTTCGTACATTTCCAATTTTTTTTCCCAATTTGGAAATTGTCTAACAATAACAAAACTATCTAAAAAAAAGTTAAAACATTATCGAAGTATTCGCAAAACCGTCGAAAAATTCGCAAAAGTGTCAACAAACACGAAAAATTGTCAAAAAAATTCGCAAAACCGTCGCAAAAAGTCTCAACATTGCCTAAAAAAATTGCATTCATAAAAATTCTCTGTATAGTGACCAGTGAGCACCTGTCTATTGTGCACAGCGACCAGCGTGTGGGTTGTCTTTTTTGCAATTTTTACATGGCCAATGTAGGCCGCCTACCTTAAAAAGTGACCAGATAACAGATGAGTCACATTACATTAACCCTTGGACATGATGATTCTGTACTTTTTTGGTTTTGTGGTTTTTTACTACGTGTATTACAATCTACGTGTATACGTCCAATATACATGTTCATTATTTTTATTTAATTCAGGCATTCTTTGTATAGTGACCACCTGTGTACAGTGTCCAACATAGCAGTTTTTTTTTTTGGTGGTCTCTGGATCTTCTGGTTTTACTGGATTAACTGGTTTTACCGTACTTTATTCCGATCCAGCGACTAACGCTATACGATAGGATCGACGATAGGCGACTAAATTAATCATTTCAATTTAAGAATTGCCTATTTTAGTCCTCAATTTTAGCCTGCACTATGAAATAGGGCTGCGAGGACGAGCGATATATATACAAACATTAAGATTGACATTTGTCGATGACAAGTTCACGATATCCAAAGGTCATGATTACGGAGCGAAATATTTAAACGCACGACCCTATAGTCTATAATCTATAACAGTTGTATCTTAGCCAAAATTTCCCGATAATATAATTTCCTTGGAAGGAAATATAAAAAAAGAGAGAGCTCGCAGCACACGGATAAGTGGGCAATAGCATGACGCACGGTGAACTTTATAGCTTCAGGTGTTGCTTTTGAAAAAAAAAAAAACTCAAATTCGCGTATAACGAACTGCAGGATTACGAAGTATAAGCCCCGAACACGAGGAAGGATATTGAACCTTAATGCTACGCAATTTATTCACAAAAGACCCGAGTTCTAAATCGCGAAACAGCGTTAGGGGGGGGACCCTCTTAACAAAAATAAAAACACCTGCCCTCCAAAATAAAAATTATATCAACTGCGTGAACAACTAACCCCGGTTTTTTATTTTTTTAGATTTCCAATTTCGCCTTTTTTAATGCGAATTAAACACAAACAGAACGTTCATAAATAGCTGTCTTCCCGCATTAAATCTTTGTATTTTTCAAATCGAAACACTAGTTAAATATGTACGAATCTTGAGGGAGATCAACATTTATGTACTAAATATAAATACTTTAATTCGTACTAAAATCCAAAATTCTCTGACCAAAACTTACTTATTAATGCATATCAATTTTTTGTTTGTCATAATGAAAAACAAAATAACAATTGCAAAGAGAAGCTTGGCAAAACGCTAGATTTTGTTACGAGTCTGACTGAAGCTTAGAGGATTTGGGGATGGAGCTGCTAATTACAGACTCAGTGCCAATTTCCATGACCACTATATATTTTTCCACGACTTTCCCTGACTTCCCTCGGATCAAATTCTACCCTGCATGCGTATATACGAACTGGAAAGTGCTGTAGCTTTTATCGGAGAATTCCCAAAGTAGGCCTACCTTTTTCTCATATTGTCTGTTCAATTCGTTTTAATGATCGAAACACAGCTCGAAAGCTCGGGAACTCGAAAATTCATTCGTTCGATCTTATTTTTTAAATCAAACCGTTTAAAGTTCGGACAAAATGGAGAATTCCTCGTTATAACGTATCTTTTCATCATACATGTACCTCATTTAAAAAGCACCTTACATTCTTATCCCGCTTGGTGGCGTTAGTGTACGCCGAGTGGTAAGCGCCTGCAATAAGCATTATTTGTGCTCGCACCCAAAGCACGAAAAAATACAAACACGTACACGGACAATATTACATTGTAATGTTTTCTTTATCGACTTTCGATCTTTCCTCTAGCTCGTAGCCATCAGCTGACCATGACGTCATTCAAATGTCTAATCAAGGTACGCGGCAGAGGGTCACGAGTTTAGAAAGCAGGACATTGTCTAGGAACATTCAGTTGGCAATGAAGGAACTCGTTTGTTACGAGGGCTTGACTAATAGCCTAATACCGAGAGTGAATCATTTCAAAATTGCGAGAAAATTAACGATAAATATACCTTCAGATACAAATATGGTAGTATAGCGTATATTATTCTCAGACGCTCTACTGCTACATGCACTGTACATCAAATTGGTTTTCGACTCGTTTTCCTTTAAATGTGTCATCCTTTGCCCAATTAATAAATATGCGAAGGTTCGTACTTGCTTCATTCGTTGTCTATAACTGAAAAACCTGGCTGTCCTTATGCCAGCAAAAAAAAAATTGGAAAATTCTTCCATCATACCTGAACATAGACCTACGTTAAAATTTTGCGGATCTACATGTATATACTCAGAAAACGTGGACAATTTTGCAAATTTGATCTCGGAAAACGTTGACAATTTTTTAAATTTACACTCGAAAAACTGAGAAAATTTTGCAAATATATGCAGTCAAAAGTGCAGCTCCCAAAATGAACATTTTTCCATGCAATAATAGATGACGCTTACGTGAATTTCTCTACCAAAATTTCATTAGAAACCATATACAGTAGTCGTTCAAAAAAAAAAGTACATCAATTTTTGTTTCGTGGGCTTCAAACCTACGTACGCGTACAAGAATGCATACTTGAGCAAACGTTCCTTACACTTAGTCCGAACAACGAAAAAAAAAAGCCTTTCAAGAGGTTACAATTCCTGTTCGTACATTTTTACGCTAGAAAAAGGTGAGTCAAAATGTTCAGGTTTCTTCGTATATCACTCGTGGACTATACCGTATTCACTCGTGGTATTCGGGCTATTGAAGACACCCTCTTCTGTTCATTTCCCAGAATGCAAGCTGCCTCGGGCGTCGTAAAACAATCTCGATACACCGTTCCTACCGACGTTCATAAATGACGTCCAAAAACACCCCACTTTCATTTCGTTCGACCCCATGCTCGAAAACTCCTTAAAAAGACCTTCTCGGCACATTTCATTAAAATCCATAAACAGTAAAACCTGTTAAGAGTGGCCATCAAAAAAAAATGCTATGTTGGTCACTGTACACAGGTGGTCGCTATACAAAGAATGCGTGAAGTAAAATAATGAACACGTATACGTACGCTGCACTTATACATGTACATGTAGACAACACACGTAGTAAAAAACCCCAAAACTAAAAAAAGTACAGAATCATAATGTCCAAGGGTTAAAGCAAGATGTAACGTGACTCATTCGTTATCTGGTCACTATTTATAAGGCACATTGACAATGTAAAAATTGCAAAAAAAGACAACGCACACTGGTCACTATACACAGGATTCCCACACTTATTGCAAATCAAAATCCCCTGACCTTCCCAGGTTTCCCAGAATCAACATTGCATTTCCCCGCACCAGTTTCTAGACAATCAAATTCATTAAAATAAACTAACCTACCATTATTGAGAATTTTTTAGCTCAACAATTTCCATATCAATTGCACGAGATTCTTTGGCTGCATCATCCCGTAACTTTTTTTTTTTTTTTTGGGTGTCTAAGATTTCCTGCGTTTATAAAGTGAAAGGCCTGGGTAAAAAATCCCCTGACTTTTCACACAACCTCCTAAAATCCCTTGACAATCCCAGGTTTTCCCCTGACCAAAAAAAATCCCCTGGCAATCCCAGGTTTCCCAGAAATGTGGGAGCATTGTATACAGAGGATTTTTATGAAGGAAATGCAAACTAGAAAAAAACAATACACTATAAAAAGTGGTCAACATACACAGGTGGTCATCATTCATAGGTGATCACTTTTCCATGCAGGTTTTATTGCACCGATGTTTTTATTTCGAAATGATTTCGGAAACTTAATGAACACCCCTACTTCTAACTATATTCACTTTTAAACTTTCATTAATTTCATTAAATAAGAGTGTACAAAAAAGTTGGCTCGTGGTTCATGAGTACGTAAAGATAACGAGATTTTGGAGATGAGATCATTGGCAGCTCGAGAGCATGCGGTCTTGAGGAAGTCTCCGCATCGATGGAGAACACACTCGAGGGCTTACTCAGCCTACCCCCTTATAACCCCTCAAAGCGTATCCACGCCGAGTTATAAAATGGCTTAATTAATTTTGGCTGCTGGTGAAATTCAGAGGTGAAATTCACCGATGGGCAACCACCTACAAGTAACAAGACCGACCTCCACCGAGAACCGAGCACATTTCTCGGAGTAATAAGAAATTTTATTGTTTGATATTTTACTCCACATAAAACATAAAATGTGCACCGACCTTCACGCGTGTAGTTGCTATACTATTTGGCACTTCAAATTCGTTATAAACAAACGCCCGTCAAACTTCCCGTTCGTAATAAAGGGTGGAAATTAAGCTACATGTACGTGTAATCAAATGGCAATTTAGGACAAAATTCATGCCCACGTTTTGCGCGTTTGGTTTTTTATCGAAATGGCTTTCAATTACGAAACGATGTTTGCCTTCAACGGCGAAAGGATTTTCGAGCGCAAATACTATATAACCATCTAGTACGAGTTGAAATGTTTTAACCCTAACTACTGTATGTAGGCTATACTTTATACTATACAGTAGAACCTGTCTAAAATCAAACGCTTGGGACCGGGGGAAATTTTGATTTTAGACAGGTTCATCCAGAAACAG